>MJUU01018216.1:0-18916 GCA_002080025.1 Modiolus philippinarum | reverse complement strand
AAAAAAAAAAAAAAAAAATTGGCACTTATAATCTAATTTATATTGTGACGGAATATATGTAGCAGAACACTTTTTTTCACAGATTCAGTGTTCTGGTTTGGTTTCCATTACAACTGAAAGCTTCACTATCCATTACAACCCATTTCAGACCACCATTCAAAAAAATATGAGCAGGGGTTCCCCTTATACTTCAGGTAATATGTATTGCTGAAATCAATAATTTACAAAAAATCAGAATACTCAAATGTTTTTTTTTTCATCTAAGATTTTATTTTTACTGGACATTGCAAAAAACGTTTAGTAATATTGAACACTTCTTCATATTAAATTAATTACCTCCCTTAGTTTTATTACCTCCCTTCTTTTAATTCTGACTTTTCATTCTATCTAATTTTTAAGTTATTGACACTCCAAAAAAGTGTGTTGGGGAACATAATTACAACCATGAAATGAATTTACATGTTCTAGCAATATAAAAAACTACTTTTGTATGAACAATGAAATTTTTTTAGCTATTTTCGTTATCAAATAATACCGAACATATGATTTTAGGCTTTATTGAAATGTTTAATTTTTGTTACATTTTTAGAAGTTGTGACCTTGACCTTTGTTGCACAGACCTCAAAATCGATAGGGTTCCTCCTCTAATCATAACTCATGTCTATGCCAAGTTTCATTTGGATGTGTAATGTGGTTCTGGAGATATTGTGTGGAAACGAATAAGTCAAATTTTTGTTCTATTTTTAGAATTTGTGGCCTTGACCTTTGTTGCACAAACCTCAAAATCAATAGGGATCTTCCTCTAATCCTAACTCATGTCTGTGCAAAGTTTCATATGACATGTGGTTCTCAAGATATTATGCGGTAACCAAAAATTGACGCCTGGACGCCCGGACGCCCGGACGCCCAGACACCATTCATCAAATTACAAGCCGAGTTCGACTTCGTCGCAACTCGGCTAAAAAGGTTAAGTGTGAATGAAAATAGAGGAAATTTTACACCTATCCCAAATAAATACTGCAAAAATTCCCAGGGACTTGTAAATAAATTAATAATAGATGCCCATGTTTTTGTTTCATTTGTAGAAAATGATAAGATATATAAGAATATGTAGTTTAAATGTCTATAGAAGGGTTTAATTTATGATTTTGACCAATATTTGTGAAAAATGGGATTTTTTAGCCTTTCATACTTTATTTTAAAATTCATTGTAAATTTATTATATCTATCAAAATGGAGTTTTCATCTTAAAATTTGCAATTTAATTGTTCACAGCTATGCATTAGCCGTCTAGAAATACTGTTTTAACAAAATGCATCAGCTAGATTGATAATACGGAAATGTTCACCCCACCCCACCCCACCCAAACACAAATTGATGCAAAAATGGCATTTCGGGGATCATATTATAATTCAAATAACAGAGACATCTTAGTATTTGGTCATTTGATACATATTTATTACAATTGGTGTTATTTCAATGTACCCACATTCATCTACATGATTTTTCAATCAAAAGACAAATACAAAATGGTAATTTTCGTTTTATACCCCGCCACACGAAGTGGCGTGATATTATGTGATACCCTCAGTCGTGTGCCCGTCCGTCCGTCTGTCCGTCCGTCCGTCCCCCGAAGGTTTCCGACTAATAACTTGTGAACGAAATATCACACCATCTTCAAACTTGGTATGTAACTTGTTTACCACAACACTCAGATCAAGTTTGATTTTGGGTTCAGAGGTCCAAGGGGTTCTGAAGTTATGCCCCTTTAAACTTTGAAATTTTGCGAATTTTAAGGTTTCCGACTGACAACTTGTGAACGAAATAACGAAATAACACAAGGTCTTCAAACTTGGTATGTAAGTTGTTTACCAGAAAACTCAGGTCAAGTTCGATTTTTGGTTCAGAGGTCCAAGGGGTTCTAGAGTTATGCCCTTGAAACTTTGAAATTTTTCGTACGCATAAATTGTGAATGAAATAACATACTGTCTTCAAACTTGGTATGTAAATTGTTTACCACAAAACACAGGCCAAGTATAATTTTGTCCTGGAGTAATGCCCCTTTTTACTTAGAAATTTTGTGGCGGGGTATCATGTAATGCACCATTACTATTTTTTTGTTTTTGTTTTTTTTTTTAAATTTTTCATTACAAGCTTTAAACTTATGAAACTTTTCATCAAAGTTCTTTAGCGGTATATTAAAATCATACAAATGACCATATTTATGACCTCTTAAAGTAAATTGTATTACTCAGAATTTGTGTATAGCGTCATTTATGTATTTAAGTAGAATTAATCACCTATGCCAACCCCTCCCCATTTTAGCCACAAGAGCTACGAAGTAGCTAGGGGTTATAGCTATCACACAAGACGAAATCCACTAGGTTAAATAACACCCTATTCATGACACTCCGTAAATTCACAAAATTGTTGAATTGGAATGATTAATGCAAACATAAGAATTTTTGATAACTTATAAAAACATTATCTTGCAATTGTGACAGGACAGCCTACCTGCGTTGTAGTAGGTAGTAGATATATAGCCAGTACAAATCAACTGAGCTAACGGAATATTTCCTTATCTCATTCGGTTAGGCGGCTGGTTAAAGTGCTAGAGGTCCCGGGTACGATCCCCGGAGGAGACTTTTATGAAAGTTAAATGTTTTGATCGATTTGATACTTTTAGAAACTTCGATTTCAAAACAACTAAGCAAGTTAGCATCCAGAAAATTATTACAGCTACTTCCTATATAAACTTTCAGTTTTTTTTTTACTTTATCTCTTTCCACATTACTCTGCATGTTCTTCTGGAAACTGATAGACAAGTCTAAGTACTAGCATATTGATGAAAAAAAATTCTGGTTAATATATGTTGAAGTCTTGTTCTTCACAGTTCTTAAAGAAATTTCGCACACATTGCAACGCAAAAAATATCTCATATAGGAGCTATCTTCGTGCTTCAGTTTATGTCGGTTCTATCTTGCTCTTAGGGCTAAGAAGTACCTGAGTACTTTAAATAAGATTTTGTTACTCTTTACCGTTTACTTGTTAAAACACGATGCCGCGAATCCACTGCCCATTGTTTTTATTCAACAGAAACCAGCAAAGCTATCAGTGCATATTTCCTGTCTGGATTGCAATATTTACACGCACTCAATACTGCAGTAAGGACCAAAAACGCTTAAATTGTCAATTTAAATTGAATTGTAGGCCACCGCAACGTGTCCTTACGTGGATAGATACACGTATCTTATCATGATCTTTCTTGAATAATGAATATGTAAACATGGCATCTAACTAGTACTTATAGGTATAAAAAGAAATTACTTAAGTCTTCCCATACATGCCATAAAGAAGATATAGCAATCATACTCATTCCACTTAAAATACTAAAACTATAGATGCATGAGCTTTCCACTTGTCCATAAAATGCCTTCAAGTTCTTGAAGTTTATATAAACATTGGGTCACCTTGACCTACATTTGATGCATGAGTGACTCCGGTTAAAGTTTGCGTTAATGTCAAAATCTGATATACAAGAGCAGGCAGAGGAACAATATTTTGTCATTGAATGCGTCTTAGATAGTCAAGAGGTTCCTGATATAAATTAGGTTATTACATGTATGACGTACTTGTGACTCAGGTTAAAGTTCAGATCTAAGATACTAGAGCAGGTAGAGGAAAAACATTTTTTTATATTATTTCGTACATTATACTTACCACATTAACAAATAGAATATTCTCGCGTTTTAGTGTCTCATTCGCAATGTTTTGAGATGACCCAAAATTAAACATCACGTGATGTTGTCATCTCTTTTCCAGATTCAAGATGGTTTGCCATAAATCAGTTTTTCTGGTGATCCTCCTTGGAATTCTCAGTATATCAGATGGACAAATGAGTACCAAAACTGTGGACCAGATAAATACCGGACTTACTATTTTTAAGGATGCTGTTGATTCCATAGAAGCTTTTGCTTCTGATGACAAAATGATAAAAAACATCCAACAACTGTCTGGGTTTCTTGGTGTCGCCGGTGGATTTTTGTCATTTGCGTTAATGTTTCTCCCTAAGCAGGATTCGGCCGAGCTTAAATACATGAAGGAAAAATTTGCAGAAGTTAATATGAAATTGGATAGGATATCCTCAGACTTAGATGATGTAAAAGACTTAATAACTCTCGAGACACAGAGGGCGGCATATATAACAGCGGCTTCCAAAATATTGTTCGGGTATCAACAGTTAACAACTAATTATCTCAAGGATTTGCAAGCTGAAACGTCTTGTTCAACGACTACAGAATGTTTGAGAACGCGATTAGCAATATCGGAATCATATGTACAAGATTTTAACGTCAAAGCAAGCTTATTTCAAGTTTTGACCGGAACAGCCGATTCAACTTCCGTTTTCGGAGAACCATTACTAGACTTGATAAAGAAAACGTATAAATGTGATATACGAAAGGTACTTATATTTGCAAATGGTGTCATAAAGTTGGCTTTCAAGGGTCAACAAGTGGTATTAGCGCATGAAAAACTGACTGGTACCAACACTAGTATATCGTCAGCCATGAAAGACTGGTCAGCAGCTGTGTACAAACTTAGAAAGAAAGTGGACGATATTAAGCTTGATTGTTACCAAAATATTGATGTATACATGAAACAAGACGTTGAAGATACAATTTATCAAACTAACATGGGATCAAACAAAGAGGCAGCAAATGCGTTAAAGGCCTCGCTTGAGCAAAAATATCCCTGGCTCTATTGGATAGTCATATCATACGGGGCATGGGGAGGAGATGAACACTCGGGATTTAGTACATTCAAAAATATGCCTAAATCCAAAGATGATAGGAAACGTGTACTGATGGTTACCGCACAAGACCGAGGAATGTATTTGAATCAGCGCAAAGAGCTTTCGGATGCTTTGGAGAGAATTTCAAACCATATCAAGTTCTCAGTGAAAGAAATATATGATGCAGATGCAATTCGTGACACATTTAGAGCGGAACTGCAGAAGACAACAGTATGGTCTTCCTTGTCAGCCTTCCTTGTTTTAAGAGATGTAAGCGACCTTCAAATCGCTGTTGACAACGGACACAGGTTATATTATTTCAATGAAATACTAACGTTGCGATATTCAAAGAGTGGGGATGAAGCGGTCAAATCAAGTTCGAAACTTACGAAAAGGGTAAGGTTTTGGGCTTCATTGAAATCGGTCGAACAAATTGGTGGTGCTTCTTGCTCGAAATCATGCAGTGAAAAAGGATCGTGTAAAATTAAACCGTATTCTTCAGAAACCTATTGTATTTGTGAAGCTTTTTTCAATGGTGAAAATTGTGAACAGTACGATAAGATAAGTCTTGCCTCAAGTGTTGATGGAATGTTGTCTATAACAGCTAAAATACCCAAGCTTACAGACATATTCCATGAAGTATTAGACATGCAAGACCAAATAGGTGTATCATTGGGTAATGTTCAACATGCTATTGTTTCTATTGACCACAAATTGGAAGCTAAATTTGAGGGACTAGGTGCAAAACTAACTAGTGAGTTTCAGTGGTCTAATTTACTAACCCAATACAGGGACACTTTTTCCAAGTTAACATATTATTTACATAGATTCCAATCTCTAGACCCTACAATAACAGATTTATCGTTAGATACAGCTGCGGTTGCCTTGGCGACAGATGTTTTGAGTCACAAAAGCATTGAAAAATGGGCTTTTGAATTAAACAATTTTATTATTGGACGCAGTGATGTATATATTTTGTCCCACAAACCTTTTCTTTTTATGATTATGGATAAACACAAGAATGCTGCCTGTAGTTCCACATACAAAGAGGCATTAGACACTGCATGGTGCCAAATCATGGTGCTACAGAACCAAATGTACGTCATGTGGGCCCAAGCATTAGCTATTTTAAATGAACCGTCTGATAATTTGATGTCATCATACCAACGAACAGTTTCCATGCAAGAAAATTTCATGAAATCTTCAACATGTGATCTGACGATTGCTAGTTCAGAAAATCTTCACTGTTCGGGTGGTTTCTATACGTATCCAGCACTACGTTTAATAAATACATGTCCGACAAACTACTATTTAGTAGGGAGTTCGTCATTAACATGTAACAGCGGCTCGTCAAAATGCCTCCCATGTAATTGTAATAATATTGGTTCATCAAGTACTGAATGCAGAGATCAAACAGGTCAATGTCAATGTACAGACAAATACTATGGTAAAACATGCCTTGACAGAGATTGCGAATGGACTTCTTTTGGGCCGTATGGGTCATGCACCAAATCTTGCGACTACGGAGGGTTCAGATATAAGAGACGCTCACAAGCTGTAACTCAAAAAGGAAATGGAAAAGGCTGCAGTGGTCCTGTATCATCAACGATATCCTGTTTCAATCGTTGTTGTTCCAGTGATTTCAATTGTTCAAATAAAAAGAAATGTATACCGTCAGGTCAAAAATGTAATTATGAAGACAATTGTGGGGATGCCCAAGACGAAAAGGACTGTGGCATCGAAAGTTGTGTGGACAGATACACCCCCTATAATCATGTACATTGGAATCGGGCTATTTACCTTGATAGACACTATCTTTATTGTAGATCCTCAGAAGTAATGAAAATGTTCAAACTTGAACGAAGGGTTAACGACATGCGCTATCATTATAAATGTTGCAAATTACTATCACGTGGTATTTGTTGGTCCTACAAATCGATAAAGAACAGCTATACGGATGACGGAAGAGAAGGAGAGGGGAATATTGTCTATTTAGATAGACAGTGGGTTAATTGTGCACCGAAAGGTCTCCTTCAACAATTCAGGTTACGACGTGGGGAAAAAAGAGGCAGACATTTTCAATCATGGCGTTATGAATACACCTGCTGTGAAATGTGGCAAAAGTACAAATTGCATTGTTATGATAAGTCAACATCATATGATCAGGATGGAAATGGACGAGATGTGTATGTCTTAGACAGACAAACCGTCTCATGTGATGACCCTAGTTATTTCATTCAAACCTTCCATCTATCAAGGAATTCAAAGCATGATAGAATAAGATATGATATAAAATGCTGCAAAATTAAAAGACCTTCTTAAAAAAGATATGACATACTGTAAAATTAAAAGACCCTTTACTTCTTCATTTTGGTTTAATAATTAAATTTTAGAAAACATACTGAAAACTGGGGAATTTTTGCGGTAGTTTAATTTTTGCGTTAAGGGATGAAGCGCCAAAATACAATTTCGCGATTTCTCCATGCAATAAGCCTAATTTAGTAGCTCGACAGGCAACCGCGAATTCAAGATTGCGCGATTTTTAAAAACTGCGAAAAAAGCGGCGCGAAAATTTCCCAGTTTACAGTTATGTTGATAATCTACGAAATATTCAACCATCTCTATTTACTTTCCCATATATGTCTATATATATTGTATTACATGTGTAACATTAAACATACTATTAATTGCCTTGTTCTATATATCTGTTCTTTGAAAGACATTTTAGTAAATGTCTTTTTCAGTCGATATCCACTGAAGAGACACAAGGTATCGCTATAGTCCGTGGGCTAAAATCACATTCCGTACATCACAATCCCCCTTCACTTCCTAAGCAGACCGATTTATTTTTAGTCCTTCTATGTCCCCTCCAAAAAAACACGATTATAAGAATATAACCTGCAAGTAGATAGGATAGGGCCATTTTTGTCTCGCTCGCGACGAAAGTCGCGGACGCCAGATATAGCGATCCAAAATTGCGTCGTCGGCGTCGTCGTCAACATTTATTTTAACCCTGTGGTTAAAGTTTTCTAAACATCAAGTTCTTTATCAAATCTTAATGGAATCATTTGAAATTTGGACAAAAGCTAGAAAATGGTCAGAAAATAACCTCCAGCTGAAAAATTTAGATTTTTTTTAATAGTTTTTCCGTATTTTTTCTGTATTTGGACTTTTATTTTAAAATTTTATGTTTGGAAATTTATTTTAACCCTATGGTTAAAGTTTTTTTATAAGTCAAATGAAGTAATTAAATCTTATTGGAATTTCACAAAAAGTGGTCAAAAGTTAAATGACGGTCAGAAAATTACTTCCAGCTGAAACTTTTTTTTCAGTTTTTCTGTATTTTTTCCATATTTGGGCTTAGTTTATTTTTAATTGGACTTACAATGCAAGTTGGTAAGAAGTAGAATAAAGTCTTTGAATCGTAAGAGAATTACATTAAAATTGACTTCTCAGCATAAAGGGGGCAAATGTGTAACAGGCTATTGGAATTTTGATCCGGTTCAAACTTTGGTAAATTTCCTGAAAATGTCAAAGACCAATAGTTTTGAAATTTTTGCATCCAATTATAAATTTTTGCAATTCTTTTGTACCAAACATAATTTTGAACACTTAAGAATTAAAAATACAAAACAATACCGAAGTTGCATAAAAACATTTTTAATAATAAAATTGCAAAAGTGTTTGATTCCAATTTCCGTTTACATTCCTGAAACTCTCAAAGACCATTTATTTTTTGGAATTCTACCCAGCAACCATAACTTTTTCAGATCGTGTCAGTTATAATGATCATTTTCAAAACTCATATTGCAAAAATATTTGATTCTAATTTCAAGGTCAAATTGCAAACATCTTTGATTCTTTTTTGGTAAATGTCCTGGAACTCTCAAAGACCTGTTATTTTTGGAATTCTACCTAGCAACCATATTTTTTTCAATTCCTTACAGTTATAATGATCATTTTCAAAACTCATATTGCAAAAATATTTGATTCTAATTTCGGTGAATTTCCTGAAACTCTCAAAGACCTGTTATTTTTTGGAATTCTACCTAGAAACCATATCTTTGTCAATTCCTTACAGTATTAATAATTATTTTCAATAGGAAAATTGCAAAAATATTTGATTCCAGTTTTGGTTAATTTCATGAAACTCTAATAGACCAATTATTTTTTGGAATTCTACTTAGGAACCATACTTTTTTTGCATACATTTCACTGAAAACAGTCGTTGTATAAAATATTTGATTCCAATTATGGTATATTTCCTGAAAGTCTCAAAGACCAGTTATTTTATGGAAGTTTACCGGACAACCTTATCTAAATAAAGGACAAATTATAACGACAATGAACTGAGCGGGCAAGACATTAGGTTCCGTGGAACCTTAACGAATTTTTATAATACAAGACGCTAAATTCTTGTATTTTCATTTTAATGAAATAAAATGGACAACAGGAAACACCTACAATGGCTGAAAATTATAATTACATGCTACAATCTGCTAGGGAACTACACAGGAAAAACACAAATAAGACAAAAGACAAACGTAAAAAAACGATAGGAACTCGGGACAGCCAGACTTAATATCGGCACTATTCTTTAGGTACCTTAATATAAACCAATTCTTTAGGTACCTTAGTATTAACCATATATTATCATGCACATACATTGTATTAATTTGAACAGGTTGGAAGTAGCTTAATTGTCTCTGTCTTGAAGGTAATTTTGAAACGAATAATCCCGACATAGTTGACCCGTGACCAGTCAGGTCAATTAAATGTTGTTATTACATTTCTGACTGCCTCAAGGAGGTTCGAAGAAGGGTCCTTGTCAAATTTCTTTGTTGGAGTTATGTCCCTTTTTCACTTTGAAAATAGACAAAATTTCTTTGTTAGTGCTCTAGCAAATTCATTTCTCATTGGATTTGAAATATATTTATACAGTAGCTTTAGTTTAAGGATGCAACAAGGGAATTCGAAGATGAGTCAAATATATTTCTGTAGGGGTTATGTCCCTCTGTACATTTGAAAATGACGAATATGTGAGTTTCGAATTCCTGGAGCGGCGGGGTTAAATAACAACGCGTATCCCTTGTTATATAAGAATTAAATGATTTTCAATCACATGCATTATATAATTAAGTTTTCTTCCTGGATAAAAAGCTTACCAGAATGTACGGTTTACTATTTCGCCAAGATTTTACAAATGTGACAAAGTTTTTTTTTTCTTTTCTTATTTCTTATACAATGAGCAAAAATAACTAAAAAATATTGCCTTCCTTATACTTTTTGCTGATTACTACTTGTTTAATTCCAGTTCTAATATATAAAACGTTAAACGATGCTTACAGGTACATAAATAAATATGATAACCAATATATAACAATATAACAAATAGATCAATTTGTTCCAGAATATTTGAGCTCTAGATCTTGACATAAACATTTTCTTTGACGGACTGTTGACTGAACGATGACAAATTTGTCACGAATTTTTGACTGATTGGTAATTGATCGATAACGGATCCATGAATGACGGATGCATATGTATTTAACTGATTGTAATGGATGCATACGTATTTTACTGGTTGCGTCCGTCTGTTACGCATTGAATCAATCAGTCACATATGACTTATATGTATATACAGGGAATTTCAAAACAAAACGAATTAATTTGATTTTCTCGTGTGACGCCATGTTGTATAATAAACATTAGTTAGAATGTAAAAGTATTTTTATAAATCTAGGAATTATGTATTTCGTTTAAATGTTTATTCGTGAAGATGAACAGTGTTCTCTTCCGCATAAAACTAGACTATATGCCTATAATGGGTAGATTTTTTTGATTGTGACTTTTTCTTCTGACAATACAAATCTTCTATTCTAATTTTGTATACAAACGTGTAATTGATCTCTATGTCCAAAGTTTATTTGGGAATTAATAACAGAAGTCATTTCTGTACAACCAATTTCTGTTTACATAGGAAAAAGAAGGAAAACGGGGAATATGTCAAAGATACAACGACCCAAAGAGGAGTAATAACAACTCAAAGCCACCACAAGATCTTCAATGAACGGTGAGGAAACCCCACACCCAACGGCAGGTCGGAGTTGGCCCCTAAATAAATAGAGATTATTATATGGCATTTTTCATATCATATCCCATATCATCCCGAGACATCCATATTAGCCCTGGGCTAATATGAGTCGAGCCGAAGGCCCTCAGCCTAATATGGATGTCTCCTTTTGAAGGAGTTTAACACGTAACAATAATAAAATACAACAAATATTAGCATAAATTTTGGTTTGAAAAGTAAAATTTTTATTCCTCGGTTTAAACTCAATCTTTATTAATGATCAAAGCAATTCAGTTTTTTTTTACATTTTACTTCATCATATCCTTTTGAATGAGCTTCATATGTTGCGATGTACAAATCTAATGAATGTTTGTATATATAACGTGTGAAAAGTAAGATCCAAGCTCCATTTTAAAAAATGACTGATCCATCACTGATGAATTACTGATCGTTGACGGCTGACAGGTCGCTTAATGATTGCTATTTTATTAACGGCTACTGATGCAAGGATTCTATTTAGTCTGAAGTGTAAGAGATATCTCTTTTATATTTAAAAAAATCATTCCTTGTGGTAAGCACTTTCAAATATAACTGCAATTTTGACCCTCAATTTTGACCTTGGCAGTGAGTTTTTTAAAAATCTTTAACAGAGGGTATTATTTATCCTTTAATTAGGCATGAGATAAAAAGTCGATGTTCCTAATTGTTAGACCTTTGTATCTCTTATTTTAACTTCTGGCGTTGACTTCAACATGCGGCTTTTTTTAAATACTTAGATATAGGCCTTTCATATTTTACAAGTGTATTCCTTGTAATAAGAAAGAAATTAACACATGATTTAACTTGTAATGATTTAACACTTGATTGTACAAATAGAAACTCCGTGCGATAGATGTATGATCACTATATATTTCAGTTATAATTTACTTGTTCTTCAGAGAATTTCTCATATTGATATACTATGATACACTCAAAGTTTGGCATTTTATATTTTTTGTAATTTTCAAATATTATTCTAATCACCTGTTTATAGTGATTACAATTTACTATTTTATGAAAGTTTTCTTTCAACCGACTTGATTAGAGTCCTGTGATTGTCTAGATGTTGTAATTGTCTACTAAGTCTAATAGGTCGGGACACTATTGCTTTTGTCGGTCAACGAATGACATTGACTGTCAGAGCACTTTGTCAGTTAAATTTATATTTCACGAAAGGATATGGAGTAAATGAACATGAGACCATGACACATATTTTAACTTCAACTACAATTAATTTTAAAGAGCTGTATGGCCATTTCGGAAATTAATTTCTCACCAGCAGCACTAGAACCCATATATGTTTGTTGACGAGCCTGCATCCATGATGAAACAACTAACAAGAATTCTGGTCAAACTATTGCCAGGGGTCGTCTGGAACTTTCTTTGCAGTATGAGCAAAGGTCATTGTTGAAGGCCTCAAGGTGAATTCACGGTGAAGAACAACAATAAAAGCGTTGTTTCATCGATAACTTCTTCCAAGTATTTGAAGAGACTTTGTCTCATGTGCATTTAATCCATATTCTATCATTGTATATGCCAATTCTAAGCGACATATGCATTAATGTTTTATATACTTTGCGAAGCGTTTTCCATAGCTGTGGGGAGGGGGGGCAGGGGATTTAGCGCTTTACAAAACACTTCTCGATTTTACATCGGAATTACATAATGTTATCTAAGCTGGGCCTTACTTGTTAAAGCCAAATGGTATCAGAGTAGAAGCACTGAACATAGCATTACTTAAATGCAGGGGTTAGCATCGACAATGCCACATTTATGAACATAAAATTTCGGTATTCACACAGATACTGTAGAAAAAATTCACGTATAAATGTACGTTTAAAAATTAAAAGTTCTTTTTAAGGAAAAAATTATGCTATGAATAATTAAAGATATTTTAAAGAATTTAAAAACTCTTTCGTGCTGTAGCATCAGGATAATTTCCATTACTGATTGACAAAAGAATGTATGGAGAGCTTTTGACTTCCACTACAATTACAGCGTTGAATGATGGGTAAAGCTAATGTTTGGTAATTCAGCATGTACTTCTGTCAAATAAATTCGGCATTACCGTAGCTTTTATGCACTATTTAATAAAAGAACTAAAATTAACTGTGAAGTACTTAGAATAATCATTAAAGTACTTTATGGATTCATGCCTCTGCTGGTGGATTGTGAGTCCCCGACTTTATTACTAGACAAGTCGTCAAAAACTTGATGGCGGGAAAATCGGTCAGTAAAAATAACTAAATACCGTCTAGTTTCTGCATATGCGCATTTCGACAATTTATGTCTCTTCAGTGGAGATTGAAAAGGTACAATACCCAATTGTAAAACCCCTTATTTAACTTAGGATTAGCGTTCTCGTGCTAAGTCTTTCTTTTGGTGATTTTCGCGATACTTTTCTCCATTTTAATTTGCCCTCTATTAGCTTTTCATTTATCTAAAGGTAAAAATTCCTTATTGAACTTAGTATTACTGTCCTAGTGCTAAGATGTTTTCTTTGGTAATGTTGGTGTAACTTTTTCCACATAATTTGATTAAATCTAAATTGGGACAATTGATTAAATGGTCTTTTAAATTTTCTGGACTGCAGTTAATTTGTTGTAACAAAAAGCAAGGATTCTTTTCTAATATTACTTACCACAATCATTCCTCCTGGACGTGTGATAATACGATTAAAGCACTTAATCTTTTGCTTGACAACATTCTTGTTCGTTTTGGCAACATTGTTTATCAACAGGTCATTGGAATTCCCATGGGTACAAATTGTGCACCTCTCATTGCAGATCTTTTTCCTTTCTGTTACGAACGTGACTTCATCATTTACCAACAACAACTGAAACTTAATAAAGCTAATAATGATTCTAAAATTTGCCCTTTTCTTGATCTAACTATCATCGTTGACTCTGGTAAAATAAAAACTAAAATTTACAATAAAAGGGATGGTTTTGATTTCAGTATTACTAATTTCCTTTTTCTTGACGACGTTCCTCTAGCCCCATCCTACGGAGTTTATATAATTCTCAATTGGTACGATTCGCACGAGTTTGTTCTACTCTTGACGACTTCAATGAACGTAACCGTACTATCACTACAAAATTTTTGCAGCAAGGTTACAGATTTCATAAAATGTTAAATACATGTAAAACGTTTCATTCGAAGATATCTAAATATAATGTCACTCGCAAACAGCTTATTACTAAGGGCATTTCCCATCCTCGATTTTACGGAAAAGTTGTTAAAAAATGCCAGAAACTGATTAAAAAAATCCAGAAAAACTAGGACGTAACTTACATTCTTTACGCAATAGGGGATATCGACAGGATATTCTACGCGTGTCCGTTAAATTAGCTTTGGGGTCCAGTGACCTGAGGATTTTACACACATACTGGCCTCTCCCTGATACTGTCGATGTCTACTGAAATACATGATGATTCTTCACCAAACCCATCTGGGAGTTCTGGGTTTGATTTTTTTTCCGTAGTGCGACAATGTTTTACCAGCAGATTAGGCTCCTTGAGCTAGCCGACAGTGTAGCGGCGAGCACTCCTCGACCAATCTTTCAAAATTATGTTTTGTTCCCCCATTTTCCTTTTCAAGATTGTGGTCAAGGAATTAGTAGTCTACCTGTATGGGTTTTATTCGTATGTTTATTATACTAAAGTGAAACGAGACAGAGAAAGGGGAGGTTTGGGTACCCATAAACCGGTTTAACCCTACCGCTGGCTTTGGTAGTGCCGGTACCAAGTCCGGCTGTCCCGAGTTCCTATCGTTGTTTACATTTGTCTTTTGTATTTTTATTGTGTTTTTTTCTTGTGCAGTTCCTATTTACTTTAAGGCATGTGGCTATGTTTTTCGGTCAATGTAGGTGTTTCCTGTTATCTTTTTTATTCTATTTTTTATCCATTTATCTATTAGCTTTTTATTCGTCTTCCAAAGGATTTGATGTGTCAAAATGGCCGCTTCTAGAATCAAAATTAACTAAAATGAACAATTTTGTTTCATTTGCTTATAAATAAATAATATATTGATTTTCACATTACGGTGAAAGCCAGACAAAAGTACACTGTACAACTACATTTGATTAAAATGATCACAATTTAGTCTTTTTTTAGTCAGGGCTTATTGAGAGAAAACCTTCATAATCCTTATTGTAATACAAATGATAAAAGTTGTCAAATAAAAGTATTTTTACCATCAATTTCAATTAATTTTGCCGGTGGTTTCCATCTGATTCGTCAGTTTGTCTCATGGACTTCGGCTTTTGACCTTTCTGCTCTGTAATGTTGTTATTACCAATTTATTATTACCCCCAATTAAAATATTTAGAGTATCATTTTTTTACTAATACCAAAGTACTAAAAACGAACAGAACATATTGGGTTATAAAAGTCCATAAACAGTTCTAAATTTGCAAAACACTATCTTAGTAATTTTATTTTTTTTAAATAACGTTTCGAAAAGTTTATGTTACAAAATAAATCCAATGACTATATTAAGAACTACATTAGTTTTCTGATAATGTGACTATTGTAATGAAAATACAACCCATAAATTGTTTCCCATTGGGAAAATTGTTGTAAGACCTTTTTATAGAGCTTCAGCATGGTCAATAGTTAGAAAACCCACAGACAAATTAGTTGTATCAAACTGATCATTTTTGATAACTATATTTCACTGTAACATGATGTTATGTAATCAGTATAGATTTTAACAATGCAGGGAACAAGTCAGTAAAACATACTATAAAGAATAATAAAATACTGAAAGTTATTCTGTATTAAGTAGACACACACACACACATACACACACACACACACACACACAAATTCGAACGGACAACAATATATAAACAAATTCTGGCAAGAAGGTCTACAGGATTATCCAATGCAAAAACTTAGAAAAAGGTTCCTCACTGTGTTGAAGACCGTTCGGTGACCCCTAGATGCTTTGTTTTGGGTCGTTTTAACCTGGATATGGGATGTTGTCTCCTTGACATTTACCCCATTTCCTTTCTTTTTCATATTAGACAAGCAATTGTATTCTGAGAAAAGACACTTACAGTGGTTTGAATAATCTTCTTTGAATAAGTCAAGCTCTCAATTTTGTAATTACATATCATACTGCCGGCTAGTACATATTTTGGACCTTATGATAAGGAATCTTGGGTTTCTCACTGGAGTCTATAGTTAGATTCCATGTAATTAAGTGATGTCAGAACGACACGAAAAGAAAAAAAAAATTATAACTTATGATAATGTTAATTTTGTCAAGACATTTTTGTAGCAAAAATGGATGTTAGGAACCGACCAGATTAAAACTAACGAGTATCTCACTCTTGCAAAACTCTGTCCCATGTGATTTTTGCCTTTGATTTTGATCCTATTGTCAGAAATTATCAAATCATTTGTAATCCAACATACTACCAAAAAGAGTTTGATTAACAACTTGCGTTTCTTTAATTGAGATGGTTTTTACTAGTTTTACTATTCAAATTGACAACCAATTAAAATGCTTGTTATTTTTCCTTTTTTCAATGGGATTTCGAAAGAAGGAATGGCTTTAAAAATTGTAAATACAACTTTTTTTTACTCCAACTTTTTAAATCAAGAAGAGTAGAAATTCCTCATACAACTATACAAATTTCACCAAAATGTGTTTAAAACAAAACAACGGCAGTACAATACCGAAGGAACAAAGGGGTGAAATTCACAAAAATCGAAGTCCAAAGACAGGGCAAAAACGAGAACACAGAAAACATTGACGTTAGACACAAAAACAATGACGCCAGACAGACACAAAGCACAGACAAGCACAGAACCAGAAACCACAACATTCAGAACAACGGTACTCACAGTGTGAACTCCAGTGAAACTGAGAGTGACATTAGGTTCTCCGGAAGGATAAATGTCCTGCTCTGTTAACAGCACCCGTCACACTGTGGGTGATTGAATCCGGGAAAATGTCAAAGTCGATAGTCAAATCCGGGAAGACGTGAATCTAGCTGAAAATGTCCACTTTCATTTGGGATACTGACACGTCATATCTTTCAATGATGCTATGGTGACGGCCATAGAATTTCTTGAGGGATGAAATTAATCAGAACTAGTTGTTCGGTTGATCCTTTATAGAATGAATCAGTGCCCAGGGATTTCATTAATGATCCGAAATAAATTTGTACCGATCGCTTTTGGAAACAGAAGAAAACATTCGACAAAGCCGGATTCCAAAAGTGATTCCAGCGTTGTACAAAAACGGAAAATCAAGTACAACTATGTAATTTACTTAAATGGATGTCAGGTTTAAATGCTTTATTTATTTTACGAGGATTACAAACAGCCAGAAGGCTACTAAGTTGCTTTCCTCGACATAAACATACAAGACAATACAATACAAGACAAAATACAATACAACTCTCATTCACATACTCACACATACAATGTAGCATAGTCAAATAGGATCTAATAACAATATTAAGAACCGCAAGTATTTGTCTGCAAGAATTTTCACAAAAAACCTGTTAAAGCAAGATGTAAATATTTGGCATTTTGTATACACTCTCGACAAAATATCGTAGGAATCTTTTTTGTGAAAATGGCTGCATTGTTAATTCCTTGATGATTCAAATAAACAAATGCATTCTATATTTGACAATTCTTTTAAATTTCTATAAATTTGCAACTATCAAGTCTTGACATCGTCATAAAGATTTTGTAACAATGTGGTATTCCCAAAACCACTATTGCTTTGTTTCTCTGTATAAATCAATTTACTCGTTTATGAGCCATTTGACATCTTGTCTAATGAGGATAATGTGCTATATTTGATAAAGAGTCTTTTTACTTAACTACGTTATTGGTTAATTAAATTGAGCAGTTAAGTATATTTACTCTTTAATTTCTACAACAACATGACTACTTTTCCCAGAATTATCATCAATTGCAGTTGATAATACACAGTCAGACTTGCAATGCAAATACCGTCGTTGTTTAACAGCGAAACACAACAACAATGTTTCACATGACAAGAATAAATCAATGCACGATGTTGTATTGTTAAACATTACAAATTATTAAACCTTTGTTTAATCAACTACCGTGATAACCGTTGTTTTACAATTATTAATAAATAGTTTCATCCCTTTTTGACTTTATATTCCTATTCAAGAGGGGAAACGATTCCATTCATTTCTCCTTGCAGTTAAGAAAAGTACAACAATTATTCAAAAATAATGAAAGCATATGGAGTAAATGCACATGAGACAAAGATTCTACAAAAAGATGATAAAACCAAGCAACGAAACAACGCTTTATTTTGGGAATGTAACAAAGAGCTTTTTTCATACCTCATAGCACGTTCAAGACGGCCGCTATAAATGTTTGATGTCTATGCGGTATGGCACGCGATAGTAACAAAAATGCGGTATACCTAGTATTTCGAACGAAAACTAGGGGTTTTCGTGCGAAATACTAGGTATACCGCACGTTAACTAGGGGTTTCCGATCGGTATACCTAGTATTTCGCCGAAAACCCTAGTTTTCGTTCGAAATACTAAGTATACCGCATTTTTGTTACTATCGCGTGCCATACCGATCGGTATCGGAAATTCGAGTTTAAACCAAAAACGCTTTTCATAGTTTTAGCCAATGAGGAGCGAGAAACGGAAATCGCTATTTGATATTTAACGTTCGTCCAATCAGAAACGGAAAACGGTATTCAGGGTTTAATTAAACCAATCAAAATCGTTTATTCTGTTTATCGCTTATAATTCTCTATTTTTTATACAAATTTTCGTATCTTTTATTTGTTTCATATATTTTGATATTATAAATTAATTATCAAATAGAGTTGTGCCTTTGACACTTTTAGGTGCGAATGGATATCAGATTCGCGGGTCATTGGAGGATATTCTATTCGATCTCGACTGTCTGTATTCACCTTCACCAGTTAAAAGTTGTGAATAACGCCGTTTTAGATTTTGTTTAAAACGAATTTTCCATTTAATTTATCTC
>MJUU01018215.1:19001-32007 GCA_002080025.1 Modiolus philippinarum | reverse complement strand
TTAAAGTTAAAGAAAAATGTCCCTTGTCAAAAAAATTAAATAAAATGTATATGTACATGACTTGGTTTCCATGGCAACGGCCTCCGAAAGTGCTATATTCTTGTATTTGAGATGATTTTATGTGGCATGTAAAAAAAGATCAATGAAAAAATATTGAACCTATTTGTTTGAAATAGATTTTTCACCTGCATAGACATGCTTAAGGTACAAGCTTTGAGTATACAGAAAATAAATATTAGATTGTATATTCTTGTCAAAGTAAGAATCAAGAAATGTCGAAATTTGTCAGATTTTTTGATAATGTTATGCTCATTTTGGCTCATAAAAAAGAGGATAAGTAATATTTGAAATAATTCACATTAATATTTTTTTATTTAATTTAAAAGCATTTATAATAAGCTAAATTATGGTAGAAAAAAAATATGGGTACATGATAAGGATAAAATGTTACAGAGGTAAATCTCGAGCTTACTTGCTCCATATAACTGTAGACACCATTAACTGAAAAAAAATCAAGGAAATGGCATTGGAGATTATGTCTGTACTATTAAAACATTTTATTTAGTAAAACTAGTCCCTTGGAAACATTATTAACGAATAAAGACAAGTCAGTACATTATAATCATTAAAATAGATGACCGATGCAGCTTTATCAATCATGTCACCAAACCTTAGCCTTCTCATGGGTTTTCTTGGTTGGGGGGAGGGGGTGGCATTGGTACTGATTACTTGATTGCCTGGTGTATTTTTCAACTGATGCAGTGTACATGTAGTATCAGACCCCTTTTCAATTAAGAGTACAATATTTTTGTGAAAAATTTCTTAAGTCTCAATATTTTTAGTAAATAATTCTTGATTACACGTGCAAACAGTTAATCAAATCAAATCAAATATGTATTGTCATATAAACATACATGTAGTTTGTGACATTAACAAATAAAACAAGCAAGTAAAGAAAAATAATAACAGAGTTATGAGTCCCCTGTTAATGAATACTTGATTAGATAGCAACCCCCTTTTATGAGCAGCCTCATAATGCAGTAATTGGTACCTTAGCCCATAATACATGTTCGCACAGGGTCCATTCGCTAGTTGGGTTTGTTGACTTTGCAAGTAACGTGTCATGTTAATTATATATGTACCTTATAAAAGTGGGGATATCAGTATTGAAATTAAGATTTATTTTTTTACAGATTGTTGACTTTGAAGTGCTAAGTTGATAATTCAAGGATGCTTGCTGGTCAAGTTTTGGTATTTCTGTCAAATTTTCAGACTTTTCTAGTTTTATCCGTTCAAAAGCTTCATCATGATTATAAGCATTATAATTTTTTGCCCACGCACTCCTATATTTTGTTTGATAATTTCATTTTATACCTCTTGAGCAGCATTCGAACAAAATTTTATTAAATCATATTTATTTTATCACATTTGATCATGGAAAAACGTTACTTCAGTTAAACCTATGAAAAATTCAGAGGAGTTAAAGTTCCTGCCATATATCTCAACTTGACATGAGCAACCTATCATTCTAATGCACATATGTTTGTGACGCTAATTTTGATTGATTTTTGTTTACTAAAACTACTTCTTTCTCAGTTGTCTAACTAAAAATTATATTTATTTGAAATCGTATTTATTGAAAATTATTGAACATATTGAAAGTTTAGAATGTTTAATTAACCTAAAGCATTTTGTGGATCAGTACTGAAACAAAGCAACAAAATCACGTTTTTTCTAGCACTTTATGATATGCATATGCAGAAACTAAATTAACAGTTACTTCGGTATTTTGTTATTTGATATGTCACATGTACAATGTATGTTAAATCGAACATCTCAACAGATAAATGACAGAATACATTAGAGCGATTTTTCTGCAATCAAATAGTGGGGAGCGTCTCCATGTAAGATTATGCAAAAGTAATAATTTGTGTTTTTATGTCTACTCTGAATAGTATCCCATCCTGATTCCCTTTATATTTTCCACCTAGGGGTTCCCCTGCGAAATCCTGTAATTATCCTTGCGGCTTCAAGTTGGATAGATTCAATAAGATTAGACTCCTCTTCGGTAAAAAAATTATCCCAAACTACATTTCCATATTCCAGAATAGGTCTAATAAAACCAATACAAATTTTTTTCAAGGGACTGCCTTATCAAGTTTATTTTTAAATACCTCATTATATGCTTTGGTGTAAATATCTTCGATATGAACCCCTCTCCTATTTAGCACTAGAAAAAAAAGTTTAGTCCAAGATGTTTATGAAGCTTATGACTAGTACTGTGTTACACCTACATGTTGATGTACATATGTATGAGAAAGGAAAGTCAAATACCGAGACAACTTTGTCAGTCTGTGAAAACATGAAAATATTTCTTGTATAAAAAAAAAAGATTTTAAGTCTTCAATATCATATATTGTGGCTGTGACTTATAAAACGCACAGAAATAAATGTCTCTATTTTGGGCTATTGGACCCTGTGCGAATAGACTCGGATTCTCAAAATACAAACTTCACCATGTTCACCCGGCTCTGTCCCCTCCTTTTTCCACCGCCGTGCGCGGTCCCGGCTTATGAATAGGCCCGCAGCATCCTCTGAGCTTGGAGTATGAGTCTGCCTAACAGAGGACCCCGAGGGAACCCCGGGATATGGAAATAGGACCTAGTATCTCCGGCTTGCGGGTTGTGACCCCTCCTAAACGGAGGCTGACCCTGAGGGTCCCGGGATATAGAAATAGGACCCATTCCGTGGTTCTAAAAATAGAACATAGGGTAAATTGCAGTTTTTTGCAAATAACAAAAATCGTTACAGATATCAAAAATCTGACGGGGTAGAAATGATCAGCATGCCCTGCTCTGTCGAAAGCATCCCACACATTAAGCAACAATATCGCGATATACATATATATATATTATTGACCATTTTCACTCCATGATTTTGTTTAAACAATTGCTCTAATTCAATTCATGTATCAGTCAGCCTATTTTTATGCCCCCGCGACGAAGAAGTATATTGTTTTACCCTTGTCCATTCGTCTGTCCGTCCGTACAAATGAAAAACAAAACTATTCGTGTTTTTTTTGAAAGTTTAATATATTGCATCTACTTCAAAGGAATCTAACTTACTATAGGTAGATGTGCGCACACATATCTTTTGTAATATTCAAAATGGCCGCGGTTGCTATGGAAACTGAAAAAGGGCGGGAAAATTCCTCCAATATGATGAAACTAGGATGTCTAGAAACCATAGAAATGATTTTGGGTCTCAGAATGTTCAAAATGACTGCCGTCGCTATGGAAACTGGAAAAAGGCGGGAAAATTCAAAGTACCTCAAAATGGATGGAACTTTACAGGAAGATTGCCTAGCACCCATAGAATTGGTTTTCGGGCTTAGAACTTCCCTTTTATATATTTTGGAAAAAGGGGAGGTATATCATTGTGTTCATACTTGTACTCTGTCAACACACACTTAAATTTGCACATGCCATATTGATTCAGGGTTCAGTGAGCGGGGGCATAATTGGTTGCCTTTCGGCGACAGCTCTTGTTTTTGTTTTCTCAAATATTGATGTGTAGGAATGCACTGCGAGGTCTAAATCAGATAAACACGTTCCACCCCTTAATTAGTGGTAGGAATAGTGATCAGAGAAGAACAAATTTGGATATTTTGTTCTTGAATGTCTATCCCTATTTTCGTTTTCATCTTCATCATTTTTGCCATCATTAACCAGTCTTTTTAAGATCTCACTTTGCCTTTCGATTGTCTCCTCTTCTATTTCTTTCCTGCATTACAAAAGTGTTTTTAGACGGTTCATTACCTTGAATAGTTTTTTCTGTCAATTCTAAATTATTCTATTGTAACTTACAAGAAAACAAAAGTACTTCTAAAAAATAAGAGACATGAAGCTTTTAATCAGTAAATACATCCAAAAGGTATGGCAAGACAGATGGGACTTACAATTAAACAATAAATTGCACGGAATACAATCAGAAGTTTGTAAACTCGTTAGTTCCTCTGGAAAAAATCGGAAGAAGCAAGAGGTTTTGACAAGGTGTCGAATAGGGAATACACGAACAACTCATGGTTATATTTTAAATGGTGAAGACCGACCTGAGTGTATTCAGTGTAATTGTGCTTAGACAATACAACATGTTTTACTTGACTGTGTCGATGTTGCCGACACACGTCGCACATTTTATACAGCTAATTCTCTTAAATAGTTATTTACAAATGTCGCGGGCGACAAAATTATTGAATTTTTTAAAGCTGTTAATTTATATAAGGAAATATTATGTCTATTGTCCAATTTTTAGATTTCAGCTTAAATTGTCTATTATATGATTTTATCTTTTATAAATCTTTTTTATCTGTACATAGCAATATGTTTTCAATGACCCTGTAAACTGTATATTTATTACTATATTATCAACTGCTCACGCCACGATAAAGCTAAAATATTGCTTAAGTTGGCGTTAAACAACAATCAATCTAAAAACAGAATAAGTCATACCCAACGAACTACAACCTTTTTATAGTTGTGATTATATTTTTCATTTTAGAGTCATTGGTGGTGATTTTTACTGCAATTTATGCTCTTGTGCGTCATGTTAGATTAATATTGCACAATCCGGAACAGCACAACTCTGAGCCTTTTCTTCTGCCTAATCTTGCACGAGACCAGCAACCATAGCCTGATCAATTAAGAAGGTCGCTAAGAATAAAAAAATCCATAGTAACATTAAACCTGTAGGTTTTTCTTTAAAATTTATTAGTTTAAAGCTTTGTATGTATTTTTGTTTTCATTTCTTAAGTGGTTATTATAGATGTTTGCTTCTCAGTTGGGTAATAAATACTATTATTATTTAAAAGAACATAGGAGAATAAGTAAATTTAAAAGCAAAAACAAATGTTCGGTTCATGATGTTGTTTTCTAGATACATGTAATTGAAAATATTAACTGCAAACCGAACTCCTCCTCACTTTTTATATGTTTCACATTTTCAATACTTATTTTATACAAACCATGCAAAAATAAATAGCTGGCACTTGTATTTTTTTCATGGGCTCGAGCTACAGAGCTGCCCGGTGCGTTTCCATTTGGTGGACAGGAGAATGCCCTGTCTATGCGGGGTAGTTAGATCATAATACGGAAAGCCTGACCACGATACATTGTAGCCAATCTGTCGGACTATGTAACGGAATTGGAACAATTAACCAAAGTTCATTCACCACGTTTTCTAGTGATCAATACTGAAGGAAGAGATTTCAACGAAGAAAATAAAACGGATCAAGACATTGAACTGATTATATTACGATATGTTATTCTTTAAAGTCTATTTTCTAGTTGATACACATTGAAAATAGCTGTTTGTCAGTTCAGGTTCAGGAGGAATAACATTAGATTCATTGAATATTAGAATCTTAAATTTCATAAGCTCTTCCATCGACTTCAATTTACAACAAGAGGAAACATGCCAAAAACACCCTCGAAAAAGACTTCTACAAATTGATGAAAAATGCAGTTTTCGGTAAGTTTTTTTTATGTAGTTTACGTTTAAACTTTTATGATACAATATTTGGTTATTTTTTTAACATATTAGGTGCATGGATATATTTCAATTTATAATCATAACCAAAAAAAAATGGAATGTTATTACAAAAAAATGAATTCAAGCATTAAATCCAATAAGCATCACCATTCTGAGGTAGGTACAAAATATATCATTTTATTTGATGTTAATGATATATTTTGTACCTACCTCAGAATGGTGATGCTTATTGGATTTAATGCTTGGATTCATTTTTTTGTAATGACATTCCATTTTTTTTTATTCATAAACGGTAATATATATATATATATATATATATAATGGATTTAAAAAAAGGAAAATATCAAGGGATAGAAATGTTTGCACAAAATAGAAAATTTTTATATAACACTGGTTTTATAAACCTACAAAACACTAAGTCTTTTTTTTAAATTTCCAAAAAAGACATATTATACATCGCCAAACAAATACCGAAGCAAGAACAAGGAAAGGGGAAATTCTAAAATCATAAATCCAAAATCATGGCAATTATGGAACAGTATCATTTAATCAAAGCATTGAATGTTGTTAAGGCAGGTTCCTGGGTATTCACAGAAGTCCTGTAATTATTACTGTTTTGCTGAAATCTTGGCATGTAATTTTTTCAAGAATTAAATTCCGAAGTTTTCCTTCCCGCTTTGGGTTGTCTTTTCAGTCTTTGTATGGGTTGTTGGCAATTAATTTAAAACTCTATTTATATTCCATTGCCTTGTTCCTCTTTGTTGGTACATGTAAGTATTCCAGACAAGTGTTACACTCGGTGGCTTGATTAATGTTGTTATATCTAATTTTGTCATGTTAACACTTTGATGAATATTTGACTGTGATTTAAACAATTACTTGTTTTCATGATTACATTAATATTCACTGGAACAAGATCTGAAGGAACCACCTGTAGAGGATTTTACTGATAACGGCCTTATCACAGGGAGTGGGACTAGTCTAGAAAAAAAACTTTTGTTAAATATCAAACTTTTTTTTCTAGGCCGAAGCAAGTCCTTGTGGTCATATCTAACACCTTTCAAAACATATTGAATGGGTTGGAGACTTCTTCTTATGATGGATCTCTGGTAGAGCATTGCATATTTGTATTTCAGTTTATCTACATGCACATCAGTTTTTTAGTTGGATCAAAGATCATCAAAGCACTGGACGCCGAAATGCTTTAAGCCACTTATTTGTTAGATCTACTATGAAATAATTATGTATATATATTTTATCAGGACCATCACGAGTTTTCAACTGACGTTTTTACATTTGACTTTCGTGATCTAGCATGAAGTGTTTTCTTATACCTGACTAAGATTTAACTTTGGACATGACGGATACCGTGAACGTCTTGCCTTCGTGAATGTGTCCTTGGCGCAGTTCATCTCTGTTTCAACACAACGTGAAAAATGAATTACTACAAAAGAAGGAATCCCTGCAAATGATGAAAATTCAGCAATGGAGCGGTCCCTCCTGTTGTAACAAATCAGTGACAGTTTGGGTCCTTCGAGATGATTCTTTGTGATCCAGTACAAGTGTTGTACTTGATTACGCTTGTGATTAGGAACGCCGTCGGAGATAAAGTTTAAACCTTCCGTGCTTCATTGTTGACATAGTTAAATTATTCTAAAATTTAAATGTATTATGAGTATTCTATAAAGAACATTTATTGTAATTTCGGATTTTTTAAAAACTTATTTGACCCTTATTTACAACGGCGTGTGTCATGCAGGCGTAACTAAGTATGGCCATTAATAGATAAACAAAACAACGCGCCATATGTCGGGACATTAAACAAAACAAATGTCTAACGATGCTACTGGTCGTTGGGCAGCCACCCCGAGAAGAATTAGTCTTTTATATTTTAAGATAGTTGTAAATACGTGTACAGATCTGTATATACATAGCACTGAAATTATTTTAGACTATTACATTTTAACATTAACATTAACTAAGTGGGAGTGCTCCGTAATATACCGGAGGTATATATCTGTACAGAACAGAAAACGAAACTACGGTTTGATTGATCCCTTTTTTTAAGGTAGAGTAGACATCAAAAGAACCATTAAAAGGTTCAAAGTCATATATATTTTGAAATACATACATTTTTACGAGTTACAACAGCGAAAGTAGAAGTTACTATGTATCCATTATAAAAACTTGTAAAATCATAGCACGCAGCAGGAAATTTTTATGAATGAACCGAATCGTGAATTTCGAATATCAATTTAAGTCCTCTAAGATAAAAAAAAACATTGTATCTTTTAAAAGATATTAAATAAATACAATATACACATAAAACGATGTAGTTGGTCATGAAATGGACACTGTATTGCCACATGAATGGATCATTTTCTGTGCCTTCGTATGAATAACTGGTAAGCCGTACGGGTTTTTTTAACGATAGTCTGGATCATTCAGACTCTTTTCATATAAAGTAGTCTCCTAAATGTAAGAGTCTGGTTGAAACAGACTATTTTCAAGATGGCTTTTCCTAACAGCTAGAAGGCAGAGAACCTGCCTTAAAAATTATTATACACATGATGTATTAATGAAAAAGAAAAACAATCGTAAAAAAAGTACAGAAATGAACAAATCAATGCTTATAGTAAATCAGAAAAAGCTATTAAACTTGCTTTGTATATATGTAAAGGAATAACCCTGAATTATGACCCCAAAAAGGGATAATATGTTGTGTCATGACAATAATATTAACCAAAGCAGTATACATCTCATATAAAACCAATTATCAATAAGGCTGTATACATTATTCTAAGTTTTATGACTCCTTGTGCGGAAGGCTACTGGGTCAGTAAACGTGACCTGCGAATCAGAGGTAACATGTGAATGAGACATATCCTCTCTACTAGAGGCTACAGGTGAATCTTGGGTGGAGGTTGTCTGTAATGTTGACAATTCTGTAATGACTGTTGATGATGGTGATGAAAATGGTAAAGCAGATGAAGATGATCTTAGTAGTGTTGAATGAATAGGTAATTTTGGCAAAGCAGGTTGCGATGATGAAGATGTAAAGTACTATTCAAATTAGTCAGTAACGTTATTAAGTGGTCAAAAGATTGATCAGAACTGGGTGTGCAGGAATGGCGATATACTTTCAGGAATAAAACTATGCTGCAGATAACTATCAATACGCAGATTAATGCTGAAATTAAGAGAAAATAATTAATTCATGCCATATACTGTAATGGTTTGTCTATAAATAGGATTCATCATAGCATATGAAGATTTTATATATAAGCTGTAATATACATATTAAAGGGGAAATTAAGAGAAAATTGGAAAAAAACCTTTCATATATCAGGATGAATCCTATTTATAGACCAACCATCTACAATATGGAATCCTATTTATAGATCAACCACCTACAATATCGAATCCTATTTATAGATCAGCCACCTACACTATCTAACATCAATGTTTTCCTTCTTTTTTAATGATAATAAAAACAACAGATAATGCAAATAGAAAAAACAGTGGAAGTCCTATTTCAATAGAAAGGAGAACAATACTATTATGTGCTTTAATTTGTTCATCTTTAAACCAACAGTTCCATTGGTAATTTCAGAAATGAAAATTAGATTGTAATCACTAATTAACTATTTAATTTTTACATATTTTGCCAGCTTGCTTACCTTTATTAACTTGGACAAAATATCAGAGATTACAACAAGTTAGATATTCATATAAAATATTTACCAATAATAGACACGTTTATCACTGTTGTATCTTGGGTGGTTGATGCTTGGTTCTTTACATCACCTAGGAGTGTGGATAGCTCTAGTGGTTTGTCGCTATTCTCAAAGTATCTGAAAAAGATGTAAAATATTATAACAATACACAATCAATAAAAAACTAATAACAAATGTAATATCTAGGTATTCAGTAATAACACAAAGTACTATGCTCTAATATTGAAGATTTTTAAAATATCATAGTTACCGATCAAAGAAGTGCTCATAACTGTATTGGTAGTGCCGCTTGGGTTGTTGATACCTCTGGGTTTGTTCCAGCGCCAAAAGTATCTGAAAAAGATGTAAAAAATTATAACAACATACACCATGTACACAATCAAGAAAATAAACCTGAACTAAATATAAAATTATAAAAACAAATGTAAGTATTCATTAATAACACAAAGTACTCTGCTCTTATATCGAAAAATTTTAAAATATCAGTTACCAATCACAGAAGTGTTCATCACTGCTGTATTGCTGATGGTCGCTCTTGTTAGCCTCCTAGTAAATGGTTGCCTCTTGTCACCATGTAGGGGTGTCGATACCTCCGGTTTTGTTCCACGACTCAAAGTATCTTAAAAAGATGTAAACAATTATAACAACATACACAATCAAGAAAATAAACATGAACTAAAAGGAAAGTTATAATAAAAACAAATGTACGTATTCATTAATAACACAAAGTACTCTGCTCTAATATAGAAAAATTTTAAAATGTCATGTTACCAATCACAGAAGTATTCATCACTGCTGTATTGCTAGTGGTGGGTTTTGTTAGCCTCCTAGTAGATGGTTGACTCTTTTCACCATGTAGGGGTTTCGATATCTCAGGTTTTGTTCCACGACTCAAAGTATCTGAAAAAGATGTAAAAAATTATAACAACATACACAATCAAGAAAATAAACCTGAACTAAAAATTTAGTTATAAAAAACAAATATAAGTATTCATTAATAACACAAAGTACCCCCTGCTCTAATATCGAAAAAATTTAAAACGTAATAGTTACCAATCAAAGAAGTGCTCATAACTGTATGTCTAGTGCCGCCTTAGGTGTTGATACCTCTGGTTTTGTTTCAGTACTCAAATTATCTGAAAAAGATGTAAAAAACAAGAGCTGTCGCCGAATGGCAGCCAAATATACCCCCCGCTCATTGAACCCTGAATCGATATGGTAAGTGCAAAATTAAGTTGGTGTGGACACAATACAGGTGTGGACACAGTACAAGTGTGGACACAATACAAGTATGGACACAATGATATAATCTTCAAGAAAGAACTTTTCACAAGGGTTCCAATGAAAACACTCTGTCTAAATCAAACAAATATAAAATTCACCTTTTTATCAGCCTATTTGACATTTTACACATCTACATATAGTGTTCTTCCTTTGTGTAAAGTTTCATCAAAATCCTTCAAGTGGATTAAAAGGAGTTATGCGTACGAGGTAATCCATCTATAGGGAATCAACGAAAAGTCAAAGTCGAATTATCTCCCTTTCCTGGTTTCGGACAATAATTAAATTCCTTCATGCACATCTCCATATAGTGTTCTTACTTTGTGTGTTCTTACTTTGTGTAAAGTTTCATTAAATTCCTTTAAGTGGTTTACGAGAAGTTGCGCTTACGAGGTAACCCATACATGGGAATCAACGTAAAGTCAAAGTCGGATTATCTCCCCTTCTTGGTTTCAGACAATAATTATATTCTTTCATGCACATCTCCATATAGTGTCCTTCCTTTGTGTAAAGTTTCATCAAAATCCTTCAAGTGGTTTAAGAGGAGTTGCGCTTACGAGGTAACCCATAAATAGGGAATCAACGAAAAGTCAAAGTCGAATTATCTCCCCTTCCTGGTTTTGGACAATAATTATATTCCTTCATGCACATCTCCATATATGCCCTTCCTTTGTGTAAAGTTTCATCAAAATCCTTCCAGTGGTTTAATAGGAGTTGCGCTTATGAGAAGTGTGTACAGACGGACGGACAGACAGACGGACGGACAGACAGGGCGATTCCTATATACCCCCAAACTTTGTTTGTTGGGGGTATAATTATAACAACATACAAAATCAAGAAAATAAACTGAATTAAAAATAGATGTAATATCTAGCTATTCATTAATTACATAAAGTTCTCTGCTCGAGAACATGTTCTTTGTTTGTTGTATTTTGAATACTTTTATTGACAGTCATAAGCAAAAAAATACAATTACGGTACACTGACTTACTTAGTGTGATCTTTATTACAAAGCACTTGTTATTTGTTTGTAGAATGTAGACTCAATCATACTTATTCATCATGGAAATATGCATGCTAGGAATAGGAGTTTTGCTGACAGTAGGAACTGAAAAAAAGGGTGGACTTATGATAGCAAAATAATAGATTTACCAAATGTACATATTTATTTCAATTTAAACAGTATATTTATGAACAATATGATTATGTCTATGATCATTAACAATAAAACAGTATTTCCTGAACAATCATGTAGTCAATTTTAATTATTGGAGAGGGTGTAACCTCATATCCTGGTTGGTTAAACATCACTTAAACACCGATATGGGGGAGTGGCGGACACGTTATATGAAATGATCATCATAAGACCTCAAATTTACTGTCATATGGCTATGTTTATTCATATTAGAAATCAAATTTCACCACCCGGAAATGCTGAAAAGTAAATTAAAGTTTACGATATCGGAAATGCACGCAACCGAAATCCGAAATTCATACAATATCTTTTTGTGAGCTTACAATAAGTAAATTGGCTGATTTACCCTATTATTACTTTTTTGAAAACTTACCACAAGTGTTGGTGTTACACTCCCAATTAAGTCCATATTATTTACGTGTTTGATTTCGATCGCTCCTGTCCCAGCCACATACGTAACGTTACAAATGCAACTCAGATCTGTTATTTCCACCAACATTACCGGTTTTGATAGTGTAATTTGGCCATTTGTTGGACAGAAACATCTCACACTGATTGATTGATTGATGTTGTACGCCAACTTCAGCAATATTTCAGCTATATTGTGGCGAGAACTGTTAGGTTAATTGAACAATTATAATAAATTAATAAAATATCAATATAAAACCATTAAAGCTTTATAAAAGTAAAACAAGAGTGTAAAATATAAACAATAAAAAATACAAAAAACATTAAAACGACAATTGTTCAGAGAACAATTGCAAGGTCTTTACCCGTCAATGTAATGTTTTGTTACGTCTTATGTTTGAAATCTTCTTGATGAGTTGCACATTGTGTCCAATATATTCAATTTTCTATTTCTAACAGATTAAATGACTGTTTTTACAATTAAAAAAACAAAAAAAAAATGGCTATGACCTTGACCGATGACCTTGGTGACCTTTGACCTTGGACTCAAATTGCAGGGGTCTTCTTACTGATTAATTTGATATGTTACATGACCATACTATCTGTAAAGGATTAAAAGTTATACGCAAAAGATCGCTTTCTGAAATGCGTCAAGGGTAATAACTCTTCTGGGAGTCATCGGAGAGCTTCGGTCCAAATGAATCAAATGTAGCCCTTGACATGGTGAACATTTTTGCTGATATAATTTTTCAGCTATCTATTACGGTTATTGAGTTTATATGCTAACAAGGTCAAAGGTCAAGGTCAAAGGTCACCGATGACCTTCAACCTGGTA
>MJUU01018215.1:0-15867 GCA_002080025.1 Modiolus philippinarum | reverse complement strand
GACAATTGTTCAGAGAACAATTGCAAGGTCTTTCCCCGTCAATGTAATGTTTTGTTACGTCTTATGTTTGAAATCTTCTTGATGAGTTGCACATTGTGTCCAATATATTCAATTTTCTATTTCTAACAGATTAAATGACTGTTTTTACAATAAAAAAACCAAAAAAAAAAATGGCTATGACCTTGACCGATGACCTTGGACGCAAATTGTAGGGGTCTTCTTACTGATTAATTTGATATGTTACATGACCATACTATCTGTAAAGGATTAAAAGTTAAACGCAAAAGATCGCTTTCTGAAATGCGTCAAGGGTAATAACTCTTCTGGGCGTCATCGGAGAGCTTCGGTCCAAATGAATCAAATGTAGCCCTTGACATGGTGAACATTTTTGCTGATATAATTTTTCAGCTATCTATTACGGTTATTGAGTTTATATGCTAACAAGGTCAAAGGTCAAGGTCAAAGGTCACCGATGACCTTCAACCTGGTAAACAAATTGAAGGTCTTTTCATGCTGATCACTTTAAACATATATGTTTACTATATTATCTGTAAGCGTTTAAAAGTTATTCGCAAAAAACCGATTTACGGAAACGCGCCAAGGGCTATAACTCATAAACGGTTCGTCGCAATGTTTTCGTTCCATTGAATCAAATGTAGATCTCAATGAGAGGAATATTTTTGCCATATAATGTTTTCATAAATTTTTTATCGTTTGCGAGTTATCGCGATAACAAAATTTCAAATAGCCGCCATTTTGAAAATGGCGGACGAAAATTTTTTTTGACCATATTTTTGTAATTAGGACCATAAAAGCCACCTGGAAACCAAATTTCATCAAAATCCAAAAACATTGAGAAATCAACATATTTAGGGGTCAAAAATGCGTAACCGGGGTCGCGACCCCAAAAAATTTTTTTGCATGATAATTCATCCTGAGGATGAGTCCAACATTTTCCTCACCTCAGTTTATCGATATCGGTTACGGTTTATGAGGAGATCTGATAACAAGATAAACCGTATTCGGGGAGATAACTCTGTTACTAATAATAGAATCGGTTCACAGGGTGACCTGAGTCGAGCCCGGCCATTGCTTGTTAAGTGTACCAGGTTTGGTTATGATTGGTCAAAGCACTTTGCCAACATTGATGGCAGAGGAAAAAAAAGAATAATAATAAATATATTCAACATTTGTTCAGTGAACAAATGCAGGGCTTTCCCTTGTCGAAGGAGTCCGTAACAATAGTTGCTAGGGAATTAGACTGGTTGCTATGGAGAAAAATGTCAATTAAAAACATGTATACATTGTTTTAAATTTACAAACAAATGTAATCTTCATCAATAACTTTAGATCTTTTTACTTGCATGCATTTACGTTTCAGTACATAACAATTAAAATTATCATACTACAAATATTAACTGAAAAATCATGAAGGAATCATTACAATGAAGATAAAAGTGTCACATTAAAGGTACAGGAATATGATTCTAGAATTTATAAATTACATAAAGCAATTACTTATTGACTGAAATTACTAAACATTATTTATATCTCCAGTCATTTCACAACACATAGAAATGTCATGTTCATGGTTTTGCAATATTATGCAAGAACTAATAGATCAACACACATTATTTACAACAAAACCTACAACATATTTATTACTTCTCTGTCCCGAATGTAAATTTTGTTTCAAACACCATTTGAGATATGAAAGCCTCTTCTAATTATCCTCGTTTATGGGTTTAAACAATTTACAATTAATCACAACTAGTAACAATTTTTAAAATAAAGTTCATTTTGTTAATGTAATATCAATTTTGTTCAAAGAGCTGAAGAAAAAAGAGAAGAAGAGGGAGAATTTAACTCTATCAAATCACATTAAAAGAGCATGTGTCCATACGACATAAATGTCCCCGCAGAAAGTTAGGTCCGAACAACAAGAAGTACACATCCAACATTAATGAAGTCCGTATAAAGATACAATTCGTAAGGAGTCCGTTAAACTGGTTGCTAGGGAATGAGACTGGTTGCTATGGAGATAAATGTCAATCAACAATCATTTCTATAATAAACACAATCATCTACGTTCAAAAAGATATGGTTGCTAAGGATTTTGAGTCGTTGCTAAGGACCTTGACCTCTGACCTTGATCCAGTTTTATAGGCAAAATTATTACAAACATTATTGATATTCAAAGTTTCTTTCTATCTCTAACAGTTTTTGAAATATAAGTAAAAAACTGTCTTTTCAGACCCCAAAAATGGGTTTTTGGGCTCTAGGTCCATAATGGGTGGTCCAATAATTTTGGACCCTATATACCAAATGTAGACCTTACAAAGACACCTTTTTTCCATTACATGTTATCAGCTTTCTGTTATTGTTTTCGAGATAGGCTTTTTGAAAGTCTCATGATCACAGTACAAGGTCATTCAAGTTCACCGTTGACCTTTTACCTTAGTATATTCATATGTACTATAGTACTCCTAAATTTTTTAGTGAACGTCCCAGGTATCTACGACTTACGGTTTCCGAGAAATTTTTTTTTTCCTAATCTGTCAATTTTTCAGGGGAAATAACTCACAGAAAAAGTCCCCGAATTCTTTCGGTCCAAACGTCTAGCGACACTGAACATTTTCTCCATGACATTTGATCAGCTTTCTTTTATGGTTTCTGAGATGACTTGATTACAAGGTTTTTGGTAAAATGGGAGGTAACTCCGTAATAGAACAATATTTGATCTCAGGCCCTAAATTTTAGAAAGTCCATCTATGACCGGTCCATGGTATGAAACCTTAAAATAATATGTTGCGAACTGTTTAGGAGAAAGTATTTTGAAAAGTGGCGGAAAAGAAAAATAATAATAATAATAATCAGAAGAAATACAGTAAGGGCTTTCCTTCTGAAAGGGAAAGCCCTTCATAATCATAAGAAATACAATAAGGTCTTTCCACTGTAGTGGGAAAGACCTTAATTATAGGAGAAATGACAGTTTATCTGTTACAATATTACAACTATAAATTAAATCCATTTAAATCTTACTAAATAGATTGTTTGCTTTTAAAAATTGAACGACCCTGTCGCCAGCGACATTTGTAAATAGGTCTTAGACAATCAGCTGAATAAAAATCACGCCTGATATCGGCAACATCTACACATTCAATTAAAACATGTTGAATTGTATAAGGACAATTCCATGGAATACATTCAGGTCGATCATCACTGTTGAGGATAAAACTATGTGTTGTTCTAGTATGTCCAATACGACATCGGGTCAACACTACCTGTTCCCTACGGTTTTTACCACAGGAACCGACTTGTTTACCGACATCTGACTGTATTCCATGCAGTTTATTATTTATTTGCAGATCCCATCTGGCCTGCCATAACTTTAAAATGTATTTAACTATTAAAGGCTTCATGTCAGTGTACGTTACTAGACAATCCGCCATCTCGTAATCTAGTGCATCCTTGGCTTCCTGGTCACCAATCGTGTTTCCATAGATCCCCACATGACTAGGGATCCAAACATAAATAGCTTCTTTGCCTAATGCTACAACCGATTTGTAGAATTCGGCTATTTTCAAAATAATTGGGTGTTTTGTTTTTCGACTTTCAATTGCCAATAGGCAAGAAAGTGAATCGGAACATATCATGAATTTATTTGATCGCGATAAAGCTACAAATTTAAGTGCTGAGTAAATAGCGTTAGCTTCAGCAGTAAATATGGAACTAGAGGATGGTAATCGGAGGGTTGCTGCACGATCTCCAAAAACGGCTGCAGAAGCCACTCTGTCTCCATCCTTAGAGCCATCTGTGTAAATTTGCAAGCATTCAGGATGTTCAGATTTAATTCTTGCAAAGTCCTGCTGGATAACCAGAGGATTGGTATCAACGTTTTTGTGTTTGCGTAGTTCAAAATTAAATGTTGGTTTCGGGTTCAGCCATGGAGGTTTTTTGGGAGTTTCTATATGAATTATTTCATCTAGATTTATATTAGCTGATTCAAGGTGTGGTTTGATACGAAGGCCAAAAGGTTGTATAACGTTTGGGCGTTTTTCGTATTCAGCTTTGTGAAGAGGTTTGAAAACACAGTTTTGAGAAGGATAACAAGGATACGCTTTAAGCTTTGTTGCATATTGTAAACCAAGTTGAATACGTCTTTCTTCCAAGGATGGTTCATCAGCTGCAACATAGACTCTCCACAGGAGAAGTTCTGAACGCACCTAATGAAAGACGCAAACCTTGGTGGTGAACAGTATCTAGTAATTTAATGTATGATTAACGGGCGGAACCGTAAATGAAACATCCACAATCTAGTTTTGACCGAATCAACGATCGATATAAATTTAATAAAACAGTGCTAGTGTTACCCCAGTCGGTACTCGACACAACTTTTAAAATATCCAATGCCTTTAGGCATTTTTTTTAACATTTTGATATGGGGAAGAAATGAAAGTTTACTATCAAAAATTAAACCAAGGAACTTTGCCTCTTTTACAATAGTTATAGGGTTATTGTATAGTTTAAGCTCTGGGTCTGGGTGCATTTTCCGCTTACAACAGAAATGCATCCCGACTGTTTGGAGCTTGAAAATTTAAAACCATTTTCAACTGCCCATTTTTCGATTCTATTTAGACATAATTGCAATTGGCGTTCTATGTTATTCATGTTTTTGCCACGATAGCAAATCAGAAAATCATCTACATAAAGCGATCCATCAATGTTATCTCTTAAAACATGGGCCAAACTATTTATTTTAATACTAAATAGTGTGACAGAGAGGATGCTTCCTTGCGGAACACCCATCTCTTGTTCAAACGAGTCAGAAAATGTAGCCTTGACTCTAACATTGAATTCACGATCCTTGAGACAATTCTCAATAAAATTTGGTAAACTTCCTCTCAACCCCATATCAAAAAGATCTTTTAAAATGCCATATTTCCATGTTGTGTCATATGCTTTTTCAATATAGAAAAAGATGGACACTGCATGTTCTTTCTTTAAAAATGCATTTCTGATACATGTTTCGAATCGAACTAAATGGTCTACTGTTGTACGACCTTGTCGAAATCCATTTTGGATGTTCGACAGAAGATTGTTCGATTCGAGATACCAAACAAGACGGTTGTTTATCATCCGTTCCATTGTCCTACAGACACAGCTAGTTAATGCTAGTGATCTGTAATTAGATGGTTCGGAATGATCTTTACCCGGTCTTGGAATAGGTACTATAGTTGCTTGTTTCCACATAGGTGGTAGTATCCCTGTTTCCCAAATATTATTAAAAAGGTTTAAAAGAATTTCCAGAGTTGTTAAAGGAAGATGTTTGAGGAGTTGATAATGGATATCGTCAGGGCCACATGCCGTGTCATGTGCCTTATCCAAGGATTGTTTCAACTCATCCATCGAAAACAATCTGTTGTATTCCTCTGTATTTTTAGATTTAAAGTCAAGTTTGTTTCGTTCCTTTTGTTCTTTAATTCTCTGAAATGTGGGTCCTAGATTTTTAGAAGAAGAATGTTTCTCAAAAGTTTCTCCAATTTTATTTGCAATATCTTTTTGAGATGTTAAAATATCTTGTTGGATGTTTATTAAAAAGTTGCTCTGCCTTTTTACGATTTATCACAGTCATCGTCATACCAGGGTTTCCCAGGACGTTTTGGGTTTGCCGAAGTTTTCGGTATAAATTTATCTGCAATGGAAAGTATTTTTTCACTGAAAAGACTTAAGGGATCAAGAACATCTTCAAACAATTCAGATTTCAATTCTTCTCTACATAAATTTTCATAGAGTGACCAATCAGCTTTATCAAATTTAAAGCGCTGTGGTTTTTCTCCGGTAGTAGAATAAAGATTTTGAAGAATGATCGGAAAGTGATCACTACTACATAAGTCGTCGTGTACTTTCCAGGAGAAGCCCAACAGTAGAGATGGTCAGTTATAGTTAGGTCTATAGCTGAGTAAGCCCCGTTTCCAGGATGTAAATAAGTATTTGAACCGTCATTAAAGATGCATAAACCTTCCTGCGACATTATGTCTTCAATCTTTTTACCTTTGTCATTCAAAGCAGAACTGCCCCGCAATGAATTGTGTGCATTGAAATCACCCATTATTAAAAATGGGGCGGGCAGTTGGTCGGTCAAGTTTTTAAGTTGACTCAGACTGGGGTTGAAATTTGGTGGTAAGTATACAGAACATAATGTGATCGTTTTATCTAAGGAAATTATCACTGCAACAGCCTGAAGATCGGTATTTAACACTACAGTACTGTGGACAATATTGTTGTTGACAAGAATGGTTGAGCCACCAGCAGCTCGTTCATTCTCAGGTACATAAGTGCTGTAGAGGGAGTAGTTCTTTACATTCAACGTATCACTTTTCTTTAGGTGCGTTTCCTGAAGACAAAATGCCGCAGGATTAAAAGCTTGAATTAATAAAGTAATTTCAATAAAATTTATCTTAAAACCTCGGCAATTCCACTGAATTATATTTTTCATTTTAGTCGTATTGGTGAGATATTTCCCTTTCGGGAAACTGAAGGATGACGAAACGATGATCCACTAACAGACGAAGACCTACTGTGTGGTCGGTCATTTTCGATGTTATTTTCCGTGTCTGTATCCATCTGGTCTTCGAAAGTTCCCCAAATGCTTACGGTTTGGGGCGTGGACCAGTTTTTTAAAGTTTATCAGTGTCTTCGTCTGAAGACAGGTTTTCATATCTGTTAGAAGTGCTAATAACAGGGTTGGACTTTTCAAGTCTACTCTGTCTGTGGCTATTTGCACTTCTAGGTGGTTTTTTATTTTCTGCAGTAGACGAACATTCTGCAGATTTCTGTTCGTTGGCTTTAGTAATTTTAGGGCCAGTCTTTAAATTTATGTTTTTAGAAGATGATTGAACTTTTGAAGGAGATTTGGACACAGATTGTGTTGATTGCGATGATTGCGTTGACTTTGTTGAATTTGAAGCTTTTTTAAATTTTGATGGGGTTATGATTTTTTCTTTTGGTACAGTTTTTACAGATAATGGCCTTGAAATTTGAGTGTCAATTGGCCAAGTATAATTTGTTTAGGTTTCTACATGCGAGAAAGATATAGGTTTTTTAACTTTGTCTGCATATGTGGATGTTGCTGTTGAAGATGTGTTTGATGAGGAAATTGTTGGCGTGCGTCTTTGTATGAAATATTTTTCTCCGTTTTAAGTTTTAAAATTTCCTTTTCCTTGGTATAAAGGGGACAACCTCGTGAGGAGGCCATACGCGCACCGCCGCATTTAGCACATTTCTGTGCATTAGCACACTCGGTGCCCTGGTGTTCCTCCTCACCACATTTAAAACATTTCAACTTGGCCCTACATTGTCTGGTGCTATGACCAAACTTTTGGCAAGTGAAACATCTAACAGCGTTTGGTAGAAATTTGTCCACCTTTACACCAAAGGGGCCAATTTTCAATGATGATGGAGGAATTGAACTATTGAAGGTTAAAAGAAAAGTATTAAGTTTTTCAGCGCTTCCAGATTTTTTCGAAATAAATCTTTGAACTTTTGTTACTCCTTGTGATGATAATTCGTCACAAATTTCCTCATCGCTAAGATCTGACTGCTATTAAGAGTTCTGTGAGGAGATGCCGAAACTTTAAAATCTAAAATTTTAGTTATTTTAAGTAAATTATCACTTTGAGTATTTGATGTAGCTTCAATAAGTAAATCACCTGATCGCATTCTGGAGACGTTTTTCACGGTTCCAGCAATGCTTTGGATGGTCTTTTGGATAGCAAATTATTTGCTTATCAGATGATCGAGTCAACACAATGAATTTGATCCAACTGTTATCTTCAACTTCTGGAATAGAATCGTCTAATTTTCTTTTTCTATTTGGAACTGGTTGGTTTTGAGGGGTTTGTTGTGCCATGAAGAAAGAAAGGAGATTTCACCACCTTTGTCAACCACCCACCACGGAGTGCCAACAGGGGGCGATACTTTGATTCTAGGGATCTCCACCAGAAAGTATCAAGTGTTCCAAAGATAGTATACTCAAGTGGAGCGTAACCATCAGACACTGATGGAAAGCGTACTACTTGATTGACCCATGAGCCACCGCCTTCTCCAGTATCCCTACACTGTATTGGTGGTTTAAATCAAGACAAAAATGTTACACTAGTTAACTTAAACTCAAGTTGGAAAGATATACTGGAGGGCTTGGCGTGACCAGTCGATTGATCGGACCGGGCCAATCCCACCTCCCGTTTAGATGATATCAGAGCCAAAGTAAGATATTGATACTGTATTCTCAGCCCAACGGATATTTTATGGCCGAAGCGGGAGTCTGAACACAGGCTCGCACCTACCAGGATCTCGTCAACCATCGACACGGGTCTCGACACACGGCAAACATGTCGCCTCTGTTAGGATGACCCATACTCCAAGCTCTGAGGATGCTGCGGGCCTATTCATAAGCCGGAACCGCGCACGGCGGCACACTGATTGAATCGTACTCACAGTCTTGCTTTTCGCTAGAAAATCCGACAAAGAATCCCATAAGGATGATAAGCAAACATGATTTTCTTTTCTTAATCATGGCGGATCTGTGAACAGCTGATCAAGGTGAAGAATTTTTTGACTGGTTAATGGATACACATGTGGTATATAGGGTTCCAAAAAGGAAACTATATTACGATAATTTTTTTTATCTGTCGCACGAAAAAATAAATAGCTGAATGAATAGGATGAATGACTAATAAATGCATTCTGGGTTTCTTGTGAATTACACACATGCTATTTGTTTAAAGAATGTCATCAAAACATGTCCTTAATATACTGAATTTGGCAAAAAAAGGAAAATTACTAATAGTGTTATTCAATAACAGGAATATGACAGAGAAACAACAGATTATATGCAACTTTCAAAAAAAATATAGTATTAGAAGAAACTGGGTCAGACCATAAAAAATTGTTAATTAAAAAATTCACAATCTTGCAGTTGGGTACATAAATTTAGTTAAATGAAATTTACCAAAATTATCAATTTAAATGGGTTCTCAAGGTGAAATTAGATATAATTGCACATTCTAATAGATGATTTAAGGTGAAGGTTTGTGATTGGCAGGAGGGATCAAGACCAAACAAGCGTAGTACAGTATGACATTATATGTTTGATGACTAGTGAAATATCTATGTATATCTGGAAAAAGTTTTAATTACCAGGCATTGTAGTAAGACTGCATGTACAATGTCAAGATATACACCACTTTATGATCTTTTGTTGGAATGATCAGCATAAACCATATATTTAATGTATACACATTACTCACATAGATATTATAAAAAATGATTTAGTTTTTTTTTAAATTTTTTAAATGATTAAAAGCATAGCTGTTAAATTTTGGTATTTAGTAAGTTTGTAAAAATTGAATATTTGTGTTCATATACATTTTTCAGATACAGGATTGTACATCAGACGATGAACTAAGAGAACTTTTTTCAAGCATACTGGACGAGGCGACAGATGCTGGATTTGTTCTACCAATTACATTGCTTAGAAAGGAGCATGTCAAAGTCCTGCAAGCAGCTTTAACTGAAAGCCAAATATCATCCTGCCTTCAGGAACTCACTCAGTTTATTAAAGGTTAAGAATAGATTTGCCCTACATTTTGTGAATTGTATTTTTTCATAATTTGCTTATTTTTTTTTTTAATTTTCAAAATAGCTGGAGTGGTAAGAGATGTACATGGAAATCTCATTTTAGTCAAAACAACACCTCAACATTTCAGTATTTAGACAGATGCAGCCAACACTAAAATACTGTCCTATCAGCAAGCCCCAGAAAAGATTGATTGATTGATTGAATATTGTTTAACGTCTACTCAGCAATATTTCAGCTATATCAAGACGAGAACAAGTTTGTTGATAAATAATTACTTTGGGGTATGGAAATGGCCATGGGACGGGAAATTCTGACTGCCACTGGAAAAGTAGGGTGAAATCGTCAAGGGCGGGGAATTTAGCCTTGTAGCCGATCACCTACGGACCACCCCAAAAAGAGCTTGCTACAAGGGTTCTTTAACGTGCAGGAAGCGTGGCATTTCTTCCAACACGTGGACCTGAGTTTACATCCCATCCGAAAGATGGGTTGTGTATTTATTAATCCCGCACAACCACGGAATGGGTCCTATTTCTATATCCCGGGAACCTCGGGGTCAGCCTTCGTTTAGGAGGGGTCGCACCCCGCAAGCCGGAGATACTGGGTCCTATTTCTATATCCCGGGGTTCCCTCGGGGTCCTCTGTTAGGATGGCTCATACTCCAAGCTCAGAGGATGCTGCGGGCCTATTCTTCAGCCGGGACCGCGCACGGCGGCCCCAGAAAAGAAACAACATTGACATTTACATATATTGACAATTTAGATAAATTTCTCTATGCCAGGATTTCATTTAGTCTAATTCATATTTGTTGAAAAAAAAATGAACAACCCATTAAAGTTGTGTTTGTGGTCTTTTGGTCCTTGTATCCCAAACAACTTTTTAATTATGAAGAAGGCCCTTGGAACATGTTCAGTTGTTGGTTTTAACCACATATTTATTGAGACTAAGTCTCTTGTACATTTACTCCCTTTATTATTTATGAACTTTATAATATTAAGGAGATAACACATTGAAAAGTTCTTTTATGACTTATAATTTAAATTATGGATGGCAATTTCATAGATATACTGTAACTGGATATTCAGAAAACCTTTTGACCGAGTAATCATATTGAATGTTTTCCAGATAGTATGAATAAATAATCAGATTCGTTTCTCTGTTTCGTGATGTATATCAAGATAGGGACAAAGAAAAAATTATAAAAGAAAAATTATAAAATCTAACCATTAGTAACTTTCCAATCGTCATCTCCACCGTGCGCGGTCCCGGCTTATGAATAGGCCCGCAGAAACCTCTGAGCTTGGAGTCTTCCTAACAGAGGACCCCGAGGGAACCCCGGGATATAGAAATAGGAACTAGTATCTCCGGCTTGTTGGGTATGACCCCTCCAAAACGGGGCTGACCCCGAGGGAACCCCAGGATACAGAAATAGGACCCATTCCGTGGTTGTGCGGGATTAATAAATACACAACCCATCTTTCGGATGGGATGTAAACTCAGGTCCACGTGTTAGAAGAAATGCCACTCTTCCTGCACGTTAAAGAACCCTTGTAGCAAGCCCTATTTGAGTGGTCCGTAGGTGATCGGCTACAAGGCTAAATTCCCCGCCCTTTTCGATTTCACCCTACTTTTAAAGTGGCAGTCAGAATTTTCCGTCCCATGGCCCTTTCCATACCCCAAAGTGATTATTTATTACATGTAACAAACTTGTTCTCGTCTTGATATAGCTGAAATATTGCTGAGTAGAAGTTAAACAATATTCAATCAATCAATCAATCAATCCAATCGTCATCTCTGGAAAATGCTCCTTTGAAATTCCACTTTTCTCTTTGTTAATATTAATATTTTACCATTTTAATCCATAAATCTTTTTTCTTTTCGTTTTTCAAAATGTACAAATTGGGTAATTAGTGGAATTACAAATTTTCTTGATGTAACTTATAGTTTACTTTACTTTGTGTAGAGGAATTTCCAGTCCCCTCATAAAGTGCTCAACCCACAGGACATTATAATTGCTTGTATTTTTATACGTAATACATGTTCAAAAAATTTATAATTCTAGCATATATTCTGTTATGACAGTACTATTGTAATTATAACATTTTGTTAATTATAATTTATGTAAACTCTATAATTTCTATAGGTAGATAATTAGCAAATTGATTGATTGATTGATTGAATATTGTTTAACGTCTACTCAGCAATATTTCAGCTATATCAAGACGAGAACAAGTTTGTTGATAAATAATCACTTTGGGGTATGGAAATGGCCATGGGACGGGAAATTCTGACTACCACTGGAAAAGTAGGGTGAAATCGTCAAGGGCGGGGAATTTAGCCTTGTAGCCGATCACCTACGGACCACCCCAAAAAGAGCTTGCTACAAGGGTTCTTTAACGTGCAGGAAGCGTGGCATTTCTTCCAACACGTGGACCTGAGTTTACATCCCATCCGAAAGATGGGTTGTGTATTTATTAATCCCGCACAACCACGGAATGGGTCCTATTTCTATATCCCGGGACCCTCGGGGTCAGCCTCCGTTTAGGAGGGGTCACACCCCGCAAGCCGGAGATACTGGGTCCTATTTCTATATCCCGGGGTTCCCTCGGGGTCCTCTGTTAGGATGGCTCATACTCCAAGCTCAGAGGATGCTGCGGGCCTGCAAATTGATTGAACTGGACTGAAAGTTTAAAAGTAATTATTAAATTATCTGTTATGTAAACAACTAGACAATTAATTGGTCTTTGATATGACTCCAATCAATTAATAAATTAAAATACCGATGTCCGATTGTACACATCACAATATACAACTGAAATAAACTTGAATACCGGTTTTGCTAACTGGTTACACCATATTCGACTGATTAATCCAGTAACCGGTAACTCGTTGCCATCCCTAATTTAAATGTGTCTTCAAATAGCGTTGGTTATTTGACTTTCAAATATCAATGAAAATTTAGTATTTAAATATCTTGCTTTTCTTACATCAAGGCAAAAGTGATCTGCATATTTACTCTGTTCCATTGCTGGTCTAAATACCCAACAAGTAGTGAGTTTGTTGCAGCAAGACCATAACATCAATACTGCAAGATCTCTTTTTAGTGGTAGAGTAAAACCTGTAACAGTGGCCACATTTAGAAGTCTATTGAGGTTTAATTATGCTACTGGAAACTCAGAAATGGACCAGAAAACAACTGGGCAAGGTTTTTTAACCTTTCTCCAAGCTACTTAAGGTAAAATAACCAAACTTTTTTCCTCTGTAATTCCAGGAAAAGGGAGCATAATAAAATGTGGATTTGCAGAGAAACAGGGCATAATCACAATATGTGATTTATGCTTGTCATCAGGCATTTATTGTGATGTCACAATGATGACCACTAGGGGAATATACAATAAAGAATGAATGTAGATTGTATTAGATTTTAAATTTTATAATTTTCGTTTCATGGACCGAGTTGCAATAATGGTATTAGCTTAGTTGTCATTCTGTAACCCTTCTGGATGCTAAAATCGAGAGTACATGCTGACATACGTTACAATATTGCGATCTATTTAATGCAAAAGGCATATGTTGTATACAATATACAATATGCATGTACAATGCTCCCTAATTATACTGCCCCTCAACATATCGCCAACCATTTTCAAGGTACATTGTTTTCGGTATAAATTTTTTGAAAAATTAGAATTCTCGGAATTTTCATTTCAAAGACGATTGCAAATGTAGAATTTCTCCTACATTTCATTATAGCAAAAATTATGAATATCACTACCATCAATAAAAATAGAAAGAAAATTAAATTATGTTTATATGACTATATTGAGTTGTTTGAATGGTCATACAAGTCTTCAAAATTATTTAAGTGTAAATTTATATTTGCGTTATTATCTGATATGCATTTACTCCATATCTGTTCATTATATACATGTACTACAAAAAACTCATTTCAATATATGTGAATTCATCTGGACGTGTTAATGGAGTATATTTTTATAAGATTTAAAACATTTATAAATGGAAAATATAAAAGTAAAACGAGTGCACAAATCAAAGCAAAGAGTAATACATTTGTTTTGCTACTGTGGAAATAATCAATGCTTTTCAATCTGAGCAGTCAGTCTGAAACAAGAAGGAAATGTAATTTGTAGTTTCAGAGGTTTTAACATATTTTCAGAAAGCAAGTATATGTATTTTCAATAACAAAATATACACAAAAAGGATACAGGAAAAAACAAGCATAAAATGTTTATAAAAAGCGGTTTCAAATCGAATGCCATTAAAATATTCATTTAATTATTAAAACATGCATTGTTGTTATTTGGTAGAACTAAGGTAAGCATATTTTATTTTGTTAACTACAGAATTAGCTTGTAGGGACGGGCTATTTTTAGACAGTGTAACCAACCTGTGGCAGATCAATCTCGGGGACGAGTTGGTGGAGGCAAATGTTTTGTAGTATTCTACATATCCTGGGCTTGCTTCAGGAGATGCAATCGTCCAATACACCTGGTCAGCATTCACCCGATTCATCTCAGCAGTCATTGCCTGATCCATCTCAGCGTGAGGAGTCGACTGAACAGCCTCCGTCTTACCAGGAACTTTTTCGGTAGACCATGTTGACTGAAAAATTGAAAAAAAAAACAAATGTGTAAAAAAATTAATTAATTAAAAAAGTGATGCAATATATGACATTTAAATCTAATGATAAAAAAGATAAACCACATTTGAATTATTAACTGGACGGATAAAATGTTGTTTAACACTAATTGAAGAATTTTCTGGAATTCTTCCAAGGTTGGACTCCCCTTTTTTTAACTGGAGGTTAGGTCTACTGGTGTTGTTTGTGCGTTATACCTTTAAGGGTGATAGTTTTTTGTCGTTTTAATATTTATATGAGTGATATATTATGCCATTCCTAAAACCTACACAAGTTTTCTGTGCGATTTTCACTCGATCTTCGCCAAATCCTGTTAAGACTCCATAATAGTCTACATCTGAGCTTTGATGTATCGTTACGGATTCTAGCTTTCCATTTGTTAAATCCAATACTGATTGATTGATTGATTGATTGATTGATGTTTTACGCCAACTTCAGCAATATTTCAGCTATATTGTGGCGAGAACTGTTGAGTTTATTGAACAATTTTAATAAATACATAAAATATTAATATAAAACCATATAACTTTATACAAGTAAAACAAATGTGTAAAATGTAAAAAATATAATAGAAGAAATTATGGTTTGACAGTAACAATATTAGAAATTAGAAACTCACTTTAAAATTGATCCATTTAAATCTTACTAAATAAATTGATTGCTTTTAAAAATTGAACGATTTTGTCGCCAGCGACGTTTGTAAATAGGTCTTTAAGACAATCAGCAGAATAAAAATCACGCCTGATATCGGCAACATCTACACATTCATTAAAACATGTTGAATTGTATAAGGACAATTGCATGGAATACACTCAGGTCGATCATCACTGTTGAGGATAAAACTATGTGTTATTCTAGTATGTCCAATACGACATCGGGTCAACACTACCTGTTCCCTACGGTTTTTACCGCAGGAACCGACTTCTTTACCGACGTCTGATTGTATTCCATGCAGTTTATTATTTATTTGCAGATCCCATTTGGCCTGCCATTACTTTAAAATGTACTTAACGATTAAAGGCTTCATGTCAGTGTACGGTACTGGACAATCCGCCATCTCGTCATCTAGTGCATCCTTGGCTTCCTGGTCAGCAACTGTGTTTCCATAGATCCCCACATGACTAGGGATCCAAACATAAATTACTTCTTTGCCCAATGCTACAAGTGATTTGTAGATTTCGGCTATTTTCAAAATAATTGGGTGTTTTGTTTTTCGACTTTCAATTGCCAATAGGCAAGAAAGCGAATCGGAACAAATCATGAATTTATTTGATTGCGATAAAGCTACAAATTTAAGTGCTGAGTAAATAGCGTTAGCTTCAGCAGTAAAGATGGAACTAGAGGATGGTAATCGGAGAGTTGCTGAACGATCTCCAAACAGGGCTGCAGAAGCCACTCTGTCTCCATCCTTAGAGCCATCTGTGTAAATTTGCAAGTATTCAGGATGTTCAGATTTAATTCTTGCAAAGTCCTGCTGGATAACCAGAGGATTGGTATCAACCTTTTTGTGTTTGCGTAATTCAAAATTAAATGTTGGTTTTTGGTTCAGCCATGGAGGTTTTTTGGG
>MJUU01018214.1:16640-47983 GCA_002080025.1 Modiolus philippinarum | reverse complement strand
TAAAGATAGCAAAATTTTATCAATTAATAGTATACTTAATTAAGACAGGAAAATAATTTACTAGAATAACGAAGCCTGTCCTTGTTTAAAACGGGCAATTTCATTGGATATCCAGGTTTTTTAAGTATATACAAAATTAAATCCGTATATGCATAATTCGAATTATGTATATACGTAAATCAAATTTCGTATATACGTAATTATTTTTGTATATACGTAATTAATTATTTTTGACCCTGATACCGCGCCATACGTATTGTAATAATCTTGTTTTTTACTAGTGTATAAATTTTTGTAAAAATCCCTAATCATTGTAACTAAATTTGTTTGATCATTAATTAATTGATTATTTTCATTTTTAATTGATTTATTGACTTTTTAATTTGTCTTTGCATTTCGAGACCTAGGAAATACGAATTGTTTTTTTTCCCTATTCCATCCATTTCTCTCTTGATCTGATCTGCGCCCCACGTGCTTTTTCCGAATACAAGTTTTCAAGTTTTGTTTCGGTTTGGATAATATCAGAATTTATTTGAACATTTTCATAATTTAACTGATCTCTTATTTTTGTTTTTATTTCTGATTCATTTTCTAAACTTTTAAGTTGATCCCTCGAAATTCTTGCCTTATGTTTGCAAAATGAAATCTTTTCGTTCAATTTTTAAAGTACCCCGGGTGTAATGTTGAATTCGGTATTTGTCAATCAAATATTATCTCGGGATCTATTGAAATATTCTTTTTTTTATTTGTGATACAGACACATTGTAATGATTATTCAACTCGTGATGACGACCATAACACTTTTTAGGTGACAATAGTTGGATTCATTGAACACAACCCCAGACCCTAAGTAGCTTTTGAGATAGTAATGTTGCTCTGTTGTCGAAATCGACGTACACTTTACATGCACGACAGTAGCGAATGACAATTTTAGAAAATTTTTATACGAATAAAACGATAGACTTCGGTGAAAATATAGTATACAGTATGTGAACGAAATCTCGTTGGGAATATGAAATAAGAAATAGGATCACCGCTTATATGTTTGATAAAATCGTGAAATGTGTAATTTTCCCTTATTATTTCGTTAAAATTATCTTCCCTTTAAAAAAAATCACATAAGGTATATTTTTAAACTAACTGCTTAAATTTTATCTATTATCAATAAATATTCGAATCATTTTAACAACAATTTGTTGGTGATTCAAATTTCCCTCAGATTCGCGAGATGGTTTACGGAGATGGTTTGCACAGTTTAAGACGCCCTAACAACCTTAATTTCTTTGAATTGTAGTATTCCAAATGTTTAACTATTATCTAAGCTGAAGAGACATAAATTGTATAAATGGCCATTTGCAGAAAATAGATTTAAAGCAAGTTCAGTATCTTTTTACACAGACTATTTAGATATTATTACTAGTAGCTTACTAAAATTATAAATCGTTCTGTATACTGTTTTTTTCCAGAGTTTTGATTTGATTTGCACTGAAGAGACATAAGTTGTCTAAATGACTATCTGCAAAAACTAATTTCGGAGTAACTTAAGTATTTAGTGTATTTATGTATAATACGATACAAAACCATTAATATGAAACCTGCAAACTGCAAGCAAGAGGAAAGCAACATGTCTCTTTCAATAACTCCCCATGTGAATCTATGACCCTTAGCAGAGTGTCCAAGCGACATTTTTTTCGAATTTGAGTTAACGGAATTACACACACCTGCATTATACATTTTCGGAAAGAGGAGATTATGGCGCATTGAAATCACAATATCGTAGAGGTCGAATTTGGTCACATTTCATTAAAAATGGGGTTAAATGTAATTTCCTAAAATTAAGAAAAATACTACACAACTAAAGGTTGGCATCATTTTACCAGTAAACCACTCACAAAATAAACAAAAATAATGTTAATTTTATACAGGCAGTTCATTGTTTTATTTTTTGTTATAATATGTCATTTATCTTTATGAAACAAATTACCAGTAGCATTTGTTTTTTGAGATGTTAAATTTTAAATAATTGCACCTGAAATATGTAAAGGACGCTTTCAATTATTCTGAATAGAAATTAATAAGTTTTGGTTAGACCCTTGTTTAAAGGAAACCTTCATTAAAATCTAAAGCTTTAAATCTTCAAAATTGAATAAAACCTTGACAATATAAATCACTTTTTTGATTTTTGTTATAATTTCAGTAAATGTCCATAAAAATGCTCTACCATAAAACTCAATAAAACTAATTGGACCAAAACCCTATTATATTTTCAACATAGATAGTAAAATTTCAACTTAAATGTGAAACCATTAACATAATTTGACAAATATAAAATCATCTACTTTGATAAGACTTGGTCTCCCATGTAATTTTACCTTCATAAGGATAGGAGTTGTCGCGCGCTCTACAGTTTCCAGACTTATCAAGCGATGCAAAATGACAGATAATAAGTTGCTTTATTTGGTGATATATCTTTAATTGGTTATATGACCCGCATAATTTTCGGCACATATGCACAGCTAATAGTTGTGTTAAACTGTCCTAAATTTGTGACCTTCTCTATTCATAACTTAAAACCGACAAATGATAAAAATCAATTGATAATTAGTGACATTCTAGCTAGCAAACAATGTTTTAGGTTTTGACTTCCACAAAAATAGCCTCTTAGCAGGATATCAGAGACTCCTACTAATTTCCATAAATTTAAAGAGAACATACATGTATCTAAAGCTCTGCTAGAGCAATTACAGAAATCGTGACCACGGCAAACTTTTTACGACAATGAAAATATATAATTAGATAAATATTCTAGCCGATAAAATAAAACATTACTCATTAGTCGTGTGTTATTCTGTTGAACCAAACTCGAAAATTAAGCATATTTTTGGACATTTGGCACCTTTCTACTTAACCGTAAATCAAAGTGGAAGTTTAAAAGGAGGCCAATAGCTTCAAACATAGCCATAAAATTCATGTTAGGACATTGAACCTAATATTTGCGAGTGATTGATACTTACAACAACCACAATTGTACTAATTCAATTTAAATTTACTGTAATATTTCGACAAAAGATAGTGTGCCGACTTTACTTTCATTAATGTAGATTCGTGGACATGCATGACGTATGATTTATATGCCTTGATCTTCCGATATTTATTTTTTAACATTAAAATGTCATATAAGCAATCATAATATTCTTTTAGACCTATATAAATGACGAGGATCGTGTGTATGCAACCACACCACCAGGGTTTTCAATCAGACAGTCTGGAATACAAAACGCTGGGCTAGGAGTGTTTGCAGAAACGACTATTCCTAAAAGGACCCGTATTGGCCCATACGATGGTGTTATTTATCATAAATGTCCAATTGATAATGCTGCTTATACTTTTATGGTAAGTAAATTAATTTTTTGTCCCCCACTGCAACCCAGAGTGGGGACAGAAATGCCATGGATTTGTGTCCTTGCGTCCGTTGTTACACTTTTAGCTCACCTGACCCAAAGAGTCAGTGTGAGCTATTGCCATCACTTGGCATCCGTCGTCCGGCGTCCGTCGTCTATCTGTCTGTTAACTTTTCACATTTTCTGCAACTCCTCTGTAACCATTGGAACAAATTAAACCAAACTTTACAGGAATGATGTATGGAATGTCTTTTACAAAGATTGCTCATTTCGTTCCTATCCGATAAAAAAACATGGCGGCCAGTGCAGAATTTAGGTTTGACATTGGACCCGAAGCGAAAAATCACATTTTTAACTTCTCCTCTGAAACCGCTGAAGCAAATTCAACCATACTTTAAAGGAATGATGTACTAAAGGTTCTTTACAAAGATTGCTCATTTCATTCAGGATGGCTACCAGCGGAGCGCTTAGGTTTAACGTAGGACACTATGGGAAAAACGCAATTTCGAATTCTCCTCTGAAACTGTGGAAGCAAATTCAACCAAACTTTACAGGAATGATGTATTAAAGGTCCTTTACAAAGATGGCACAATTCCTTCCGATCCAATAAAAAAAAAAAATGGCCGCCAGCACAGAACATAGTTTACCATTGGACCCTATCATCTCTTCTGAAACCACTGAAGCAAATTCAACCAATTTATACAGGAATGATGTAGTTCCGATCCTATAATTAACATGGCCGTCAGCACGCAACTTAGTTTTAACTTAGTTTTAACATTGGACCCTACGGGAAAAATCACATTTCTCCTCTGAAACAACTAAAGCAAATTTAACCAAACTTTACAGAAATGATCCCTTATAACGATTGCTAATTTCATTCCTATGTGACTAAAAACATGACCGCCAGCACATAACTTAGGTTTAACATAGGACCCAATGGGAAAAATCATATTGTCATCTTCTGCTCTGAAAGCACTGAAGCAAATTCAACCAACTTTACAGGAATTATGTTTGGAAGGTCCTTTACAAAGATTGCTCATTGAGTATCAGTTCGATAAAAAAACATGGCCGCCAGTGCAGAATGTTGTTTTCACACTGGATCCTATAATAAAAATTACATTTTTCATTTTCTTCTCTGAAATCACTTATTAAGTAAATTAAACCAAACTTTACAGATATGATGTATGGGAGGTCCTTTGCAAAGATTGTTTATTTTGGTTCAATTTGATTAAAGCATGGCGTCAAAAACATGACCGACAGCACTGAGCATAGTTTACCATTGGCCCTATTGGAAAGTTATATTTTGATCATCTCCTCTGAAACCCCTACAGTCATGACAATAATTTCAACTGTCCTTTTTTAAGATTGCTTGTTTTATTTTGATCTAATAAAAACAAGACCGTCAGTACAAAACATATTTAATCATAATACCCTATGGAATAAACGTCATGTTCATCTCCTGGCCTGCTGTAAGCATTTTGTAAAGGAGATACAATGGTTAAGTGTGAATTCATGAAAAAGAATCCACGAGCCGGAGGCGAGTGGATTGTTTATCATGAATTCACACTTGGCCATTGTTTCTCTTACTTAAACCATTCTTGAGACATTTATGTAATCAATCGATTAAAAGGATTATCGCCTATCTAATTACTGCATTGTTATCTTCGTACTATATATGTCTTTATGAACGAAAGTTCACTCAGTATCAAAGAAGATTATATGGGTGAAGGTATTCTAAAAGTTTGATTTTAACCGATATCTAATACTCAGATAAACTTCAATTGTGGTATATGTATTTTTCAAAGTGAATCGAAAGGGCATTAAATTCAGAAAAAAATGTCGATGAATAGTGTTGAAAATCTAAACCTTATCAAAGAAGAGGGAAGAAGAGAGAAAAACGTAAGTTTTGTCCGTATAATGAAACACATTTTAATATATTTTTAACCTTAGGGTTATACATGCACGAGGAAATTGCATGGGAAGGAAGAGGGTAATTTTTGGCTTCATTTGTTTAATTGAGTCCCTTTCCCTATTGTAAATAAATAAAAAAATTAAAAAATAAAAGAAACATGACGTTTACTTGTATATATTATAGAATCTTTATCCCCCACCCAAAAAGGAAGAAATTGACAAAATGACTATTCACTGAGCTGTACGTTTTTGAAACGTCTATCATATAACTTATTGATAAAGTTCCGTCATAATGGAAACAGATGAAAAAACTTCAAATAGAGGCGGATCTAGCGGGGCCAAAAGAGCACGCCCCCTGACACTAGTGACCTTTTTTCAAATTGAACGAAACAAAAACAGTAGAGGGTTGTTTATTAAAACAAATTATAAAAATGTCATATTCAGGGTACATTGTCACGACTTGACAAATTAATTACAGTTTAATATCCACGTACCTGTAATTCTAATTTAGTGAATATTAAAATAAGTTGAAGAACTGTAAAATTGTCAACGTTTTTATAACATTTCGCTTCTTTTCGTTTAGTTACATTCAGCAATTCTTACCATTTCGGCAATTTATGTGTCATTAGTACAGATCAAACATAAAACTCTAAGATAAGGCCATAATAAGATAATTCCTAGATTTATCTTTTTTTCCATTTTTTCTCAAAATTTTGGACGAGTGGGCGAGTTTTATTTTATATTTTTATCATTTTGTGAAAAATGCTTTAATAATATAAGAAATGTACCAAAAATTGCCAACAAATCAAAATAAAATTTGTTGAGACGTGTCAAAAAATCGGGGCGAGTGGGGATGATAATCTAGGATATTTTTTTTATCATGGCCTAATGTTGCCTTTTTTCTAAACAGTAACACGTTAAAATAATTGAACCAGGATTATAAAGTTCAAGTCCAATCATCTTAACTATTCTCAAGTCCTTTTATTTCTTTGCTCAGGTTCCGATCTCCTGAAATTCTTGTTTAACAAGAGAATTGCCACAAACTTTCAGTTCAAGGAAATAAAATGGGCTCTTGACTGCTAGGCTCCAACCGTTTTTGGACGTGGGGATCTGCGCTACACCATAGTATTCCGGGCTCGAACACTAGGGATCTGGGCTCTAACACAAGGGCCCGGGCTCTAAAACAAGGCTTCGGGCTTCAACACTAGGGCTCCACTCATAGGAATCTGGGCTGTACATACATGGACTCCGGGCTCTCAGAGAGTTGGGGATCCCGTGTTCTTACTCCCTGTTAATGATATTTCAAGGTTTTGCTTTGTAATAGGACTTTTTTCTTAATAAGCAGCTAACTGGTACAGAAATATATGAATTCATGAAAAAAGTGTACAAACCGGATATTTCGTTTAATTTTTTTTTCTACCAAATGCATATAGATGTCCTTGGTACTGGATTTGGCTTCCTATTTCGATATTTTTGTTAATGAGTACTTTTTTTTGACTACTTTTGGATTATGGCTTTCCATATTATTTGATTTTTATGCCGCTGATGAGAGGTTACTCCTTGAAACACGTGTACAGCATAACGAAATTTACTGTTTTTATGCATCTTCGCCGGATTTTTTTTTCTTGAAGAAATAGATCATCCCATCACAGCTGGTAAGCCCGCTATCTATGACTGTGCTTTTCACCACAGTTGGATGCAGACAGAATTTTGTATATATTTTGAACTAACACTGATAACTGGAGGGAACTCGTAAAAGATTATATTTTTTTATGTTGTGCCCCCCCCCGCACTAATGAGCAGAACTCTGGGTTGACCCCTGTCAAAGCAGGTTTGTTATTTGATTCACATAGAACTTAATTAAGTAAACAAGACTAGAGGCTCCCAGGAGCCTGTATCGCTCACCTGGCTTTGAGTTGCCACCATGAAGCTAACATTTTAAGTTATACAGTTGAACTTAAGTCTCTCAAACTTTGTTAGCTCAAACACCACCAATATCTTGAACTGTATTTAAAGTCTGATTATGCTTTAATATATTTCTTTGTTGCGCTTTTTGACAAAAATGTACTTGCTTATGACCACTTTCAACTTGAAGTTGAGACATAATTTTGTAAATGGCGGTCAACAACAATTTTCAAAACCATATTTTAAGTTACCACATCAATATTTATTTGGAAACCAAATTTCATTGAAATAGGAAAATGTTGAATTTTCCCGCCTTTTTGGCGGCCATTTTGAAAATGGCAGTCAACAAACAATTTCCAACACGACTTTTGAAGTCGCAACATCAATATCCACTTGGACACCAAATTTCATTGAAATCAGACAATGTTGAATTTTCCCGCCTTTTTGGCAGCCATTTTAAAATGGTGGTAAGCGAACAATTCAATATCCACTTGGAAACCAAATTTCATTAAAATGGGTCAATGTTGAAGTTTTCCGTTTTTTTTGGCGGCCATTTTGAAAATGGCTGTCAAGAAACAATTCTCAGCATCTGTTTTGAAGTCGCAACATCAATATCCACTTGGAGACCAAATTTCATTGAAATCGGACAATGTTTGGAAACCAAATTCCATTGAAATTGAACAATGTTGAATTTTCCCGCCTTTTTTGGTGGCGATTTTGAAAATGGCGGTCAACAAACATTTTTCAGTATCTGTTTTGAAGTCGCAACATCAATATCCACTTGGAAACCAAATTTCATTGAAATTGGACAATGCATATGGAGAAATTATGATCATTTTACATGCATATTCATTTTATTTAAATTAGAAAAAGAATCACGTGACTTATTTGCATTCTTCGTCAAACAGCTTTTATTGCTAAAACACGGATATTTGGTCTTACCCGTTACTGCATTCCTTTTAAAAATCACCTTGACACTTCCTTATGACGTTTTCAATGTCAAAACAAAACGTAAATCGAGAATTTTTAGAGAAAACGCTGATTTCATAAATTGATACATCTTCAAACTGGGGCATATTTAGCTTCCGTGGGAACTTCGGGTTTACAAAGTACATAATTAAGGTTTGTGGCAGTATTTTCTTTGGCACTCAAAGTTTTGTTGTCTTACCATGTATCTTGTTTTTGTAATGACTTTGCACTTAAACTTTGATAATGAAACTAGGGAAGTTCACGTTTTCAGCCATTTTGTCAAAATATTTATGATGGGATGTTAAAGAGCTCCCGCCTTGGATTTTCATATGGCTTGGGAACTTTGAATTATCTTCTAAGTCAATCTGACAGGATTCGTTTGACTGCATATCAAATGTCCTATCAGAGTTTAACCTTGTATTTGATCTGCAACTCAGTTTTTAGCCAGAATAGCTATTTTTCACAATTTTGCCTATCAAATATAATGGAATTCCGGCAACCGTATTTGACTCTGCAATAAAATATGCAAATGAGCAAAAATGCACAAGATTTCTCCATATGGTTGAATTTTCCTGCCTTTTTTGGAAGCCATTTTGAAAATCAATGAACAGTTTTCAACACCGGTTTTGAAGTTGCAACATCAATATCTATTTGGAAACCAAATTTTATTGAAATTGGACAATATTGAATTTTCCCGCCTTTTTTTGGCGGCCATTTTGAAAATGGCGGTCAACCAACAATTTTATACACCAGTTTACAAGTTGTCATAGCATGGCAAACATTTTAATCAATTTACACTTAACCTTCATCTTCTCTAGTTATGGATATAAAAGATGACAATTTTGAAAATTTGAAAATTCCATGAAAAAAATTGCAACAACTCCTACAAAGATTTTTGGATTTTCTTCAAAATTTCAGGGTGGGTAGATCTTGATATGCTGAACCTTTTTTGCAATTTACACTTGACCTCTATCTGTTTTTAAAATAAAAAATATATATATTAAAATTAAGAAAATTTCATGGAAAAAGGAAAATAACTCCAACATTAGTTTTTCGGATTTTCTTTAAAATTGCAGGGTGGGTAGATCTTAACATGCTGATTATTTTCACTCCAAATCAGATTTTTAATATCTGTAACGGTTTTAGAGTTATTTGCGAAAAATGCAATTTACCCCTTTGTCCTATTTTTAATAACAGCAGCCATGTTGCTTAGTTTTCGGACGAATCGAACACAATTTTGAAACTGTTAACCCTGGTGATGATTCAGGTCAAGTTTGGTAACAATTGGCCCAGTGGTTTCTGAGGAGAAGATTTTTTAAATTGATGACAAAAAGTCTCAAATTTCTTAAATTTGACCAATAAAGGGCAAAAACTCCTATATGGGTAGTCAGATTTTCTTCAAAATTTCAAGGTGTGTAGATCTTGATATGCTGAACATTTTTGCAATGTAGAGTTGACCTTTATCTGTTATAGTTTTTGCGATAAAAAATAAAGAATATCAAAATTTTGAAATTTTCACGGAAAAAGGGCAATAACTCTAAGACGGGTTTTACGGATTTTCTTCAAAATTGCAGGGCAGGTAGATCTTGTCATGCTGATCACTTTTACCTCCAGTCAGATTTTTGATATCTGTAATGGTTTTTGTTTTGTACATGTAGTTCTTAATTTAATAATAAGACTGTAACCCATTTGGGTCGTAGCATAACAAACATAAAATATGAACAAAAATAAACATATATTCAGCATATAATTACATCAAGTTGAATAAAATTATGACTGATGAGTCTCCTGGGGCTTGGATTTCTGGCCCCGGTCTATGCTAAGAAAATCTCTGACACCTGCACCTGGGTTCAAAATAATTTAGCCCTCACGCTGTTCATTAGATATAAAAAATTGCCCAATAGGCAACAAATTTCCTAGCCTGCGGTCCAAAACGTTTCCCAATTCGGGTGAAAATCCCAGCACCCCCCCCTCCGAAAATCAAAAAGATCCGTGCCTAACGAAGGTATGTCACGCTCGATGCGAACAAAACTTTTCCGCTTAATCGGACAATCAGTTCGCAGTGAAATGTAGTAAACATACATTTCCCTCGGGACGTTTATAGACTTTAAATTGGAGAAAACCATAGAGGGTAAGCCGTGGGTTCTTTAAAAAGAATCCACAGTTAAAACAATAGATGACGTCACAACAATGGTTTAAGTCAGGTGAGCGATTCAGGCTCAGTGTCTGAGCCTTTAGTTTGTAAGCGCTCTCATGCCTACAATTTTTGACGGGCTTTCATGAATTTTATACGGAATGTTTATACGACAAATACGTTGATCAGATTCGAAAATTAGCCTCAGTAGAAATTTTCAGTTGGAATAATGTTTTTTTCCACAATAAAGACTACATTTTTTCCCCAAAAATTGACCTTGTAAGCGCTCCTATGGCTACAGATTTGGACGGATTTTCATGAAAGTAAGTGAGAACCTAACCGTTAGTTCAAAGAACGAACAATCCATGGACAAGGAAACATGGGAAACAGTAAGAAAACAGGACATCTCTTGAGTACATGTCAAAAAAAGGAACATGAAGACACATACAGATGAACAACATGGACCCAATAAAAACCAAGTGTGAAATCAAGTGTAACGGTAGAGTAAGCATCTCCTGCTTCTTATAAGACAACCGCCATGTTGAATATGTAAACTCCCGTAGTAAAGTCAAATCCGATAGAGAAAAAACAAACCCTTGTTGTAAAGGGAAAGATCGGTTGTCATCTGGGAAACAGTTATCTCATAGCGATCCACAAGATTGTGATGTCGACCGTACAATTTCTGTAGTGATGACTTTAAGTTTTTGATAACGCACCCCTGCTTATGTAGTTTATTTGTGAGCAACTGAGCTCTATCAAGGAAGTCACTGTATCGACCACAAGCCCTTAAGTAGTTTATACTAAATGTTAATACCATTAATGTTTTGGTCAAGTTCGAATATCAACCTCGATCCATAATTTTTGAATCCCCACACATTCAGTTCTGGAACAGCTCTGAATATTTGAAAATATTGCAAATTCATATAGACTATACTAATATACTGCTTGACCGGCGGAAGACCCAGGGAGTCTATCCTTGTAATTCCAGTGATTCTGTGTACAAGGCTGTATTATTCAATACAATTATTTGTTGTTTCGTCTCTGAAATAAGATTATAAGTATTGAATCTGAAGTAAAGTAGATAATGAAATCGTTCTGGAATAGATAAAATCCGGAATTCTAGCTGTTACTAGTCAGGGTGTACTTTTAAAATTAGTTTTACTTTACAATATTATATCATTTTCATATTATTTGATTTTAATGCTGCTGATGAAAGGTTACTCCTTGAAACACGTATACATCATAACGACATTTACTGTTTTTATGCAACTTCGGTATTTCTTGCACTTGTTCAATCAAAATATTGTTATATTGCATTGTCCTTGTTGAAGGCCTCGTGGTAATTTTAAGATGACGAACATCAGCAAAAGTGTTATTCCATTGCTTTACAAAAACAAAATAACAGTAAACGTCTACAATGGCCGAAAACTACAATCACTTGCCACAATTCACAAGAAAACTGCACCAGAAAAACAATAATGATGACAAGAGACAAACATAAACATGATAAATAACGATAGGAACTCGGAATAGTCGGACTTGGTACCGGCACCAGCATAAGCCAGTTGTAGGGTTATAGTTACTCAAACTTCCCCCTTCACTAACCCGTTTCCCTATACAGTAGTATAATAAACAAACAAATAAAACTTGTATTCACGATATGTTTGTAGAGAAGCATACCCATTTACTCCATATCCCTTCATTATTAAAAGCAATGTCTTCAAATATTATAAAGATCACCTTACTTGTGTTTTTGTAATGTTAGTTTGAATTTGCCAAGAGAAAAGAACGCTTTTCTTAAATACCGTTTTCATTTGGCAATTCAATCAGCGTAGTTTCTCAAATAAGAAATTCCAATTGTGCTATTTTTTTTTCACAATTTCAGTGACAGTTGTTTCTGTTTTTTTTTCAAATATTGAATAGAGTTTGAACAATGGATTTACGAACTCATAACACTTTCAAAGTCAAAAGTCCGTAAGTGTTGTCATGCTCACGTACACAGAGACCCTGAAAATAATAGATGAAAATAAAAAATGTGCAAAAAATGAAAACACATCATTTCAGATATAGATAAAAGTCATTGCTATTTGTGACGTAACGTTGTTTACTTCTTTAATACTTATCAGTTTTTAGCTTAATGACATTGCCCGTAAAACCATCACTAATGTAACGTTTACAGTCACTGAAAGCATGACGGGTGTGCAGTGACGTCAACAGTTTGAGACGAAAGAAGTGCAAGTAGTTCCAGTACTTGCAAGAAAGCACCGATTACGTTTAACTTAAACTTTGCAGTATGAGCACGACGATTGTACATTGACTTGGTATGATTGTGCAGTTTAGAACACCACAGCTTGAATAGGTTGTATCGTTTGTAGTCAGAGACGGCCTGAAAAAATACTGTAATAAAGCTTACTCCACAAGAGGTGTGAATCAAATGTGGATTCTTGAAAATTCAAAAGATCTCCTTGAACAGCTTTCCTCAACCAGTCTTACCCATTGCCATAGCATTCAAACTTTTGACTTTTCTACACTTTATACAACCCTGCCACATAATTAACTGAAAACAGTAATTGCAGATTTAATACATCAATGTTTCTGCACAAAAAATGGAGAACGCAGATACACCTATTTAGTTGTAGGGAAAGACAAGACATATTTTGTTAAGAACCACACCGATTCAAATAAGAAGTACACCGAGACTGACGTAATCAAAATGTTAGAATTTTTGATCGACAATATTTTTGTCGAATTTGGAGGTCGTGTTTTCCAACAGACAATAGGGATTCCTATGGGAACAAACTGTGCGCCGCTTTTAGCTGACCTTTTCCTTTACTCATACGAGGCCAAGTTTTTACAAGGGCTTATTCAAAGAAAACAAAAACATTTAGTCCAGTCCCTTAATTTCAGCTTCCGCTACATAGACGATGTGCTTTCTCTTAATAATCCTAAATTTAAGGATTATTTACATCAGATCTATCCAAATGAGCTTGAAATTAAAGAAACAACTGAAACACCTACTTCCGCTTCGTACTTAGATCTTTTATTGTATATTGCCGAAGATGGACGTTTGAAATCTAAGCTATATGACAAGCGTGATGATTTTAATTTCCCCATTGTGAACTTTCCCTTTCTTAGCAGCAATATACCTACCTCTCCAGCCTATGGAGTGTACATTTCACAGTTGATTCGTTTCTGTCGAGCTTGTAGTTTGTACAGTGAATTTTTGAACAGAGCAAAAACACTGTCCCAAAAGCTGCTTAGTCAGGGATTTGTTCAACCTTTGTTAATTTCATCCCTCAAGAAATTCTATGGCCGTCACCATAGCATCATTGAAAGATATGACATGTCAGTATCCCAAATGAAAGTGGACATTTTCAGCTAGATTCACGTCTTCCCGGATTTGACTACCGACTTTGACATTTTCCCGGATGGAATCACTCACAGTGTGACGGGTGCTGTTAACAGAGCAGGACATGCTTACCCTTCCGGAGCACCTGGTGTCACTCTTAGTTTCACTGGAGTTCACACTGTTAGTGCCTTTGTTCTGAATGTTGTGGTTTCTGGTTCTGTGCTTTGTGTCTGTCTGGCGTCATTGTTTTTGTGTCTAACGTCATTGTTTTCTGTGTTCTCGTTTTTGCCCTGTCTTTGGACTTCGATTTTTGTGAATTTCACCCCTTTGTTCCTTCGGTATTCTACTGCCGTTGTTTTTGTAATCAGTTTGTACAATTACATTTTTTATTAAGAATGGAGAAATGATTGTAATTTGGTAAATTTCATTGATTCTAGGTAATGCACAACAATTTTGTAACTAAACACTATATTGATGCTGGGCCAAAGACCAACTCAAGCTGGATCCGATATGTAAACTGTGCCAGAACAGTAGAAGAAGAAAATTTATATACATACCAATATAACTATGAAATATATTACATAACGTACGAATGCATCAAACCAGGTACAGAACTTCTTGTATGGTATGGGGATGCTTATGGAAAAACTTTGGGCTTAAAAAGAAAGAAAGCCGATTATCAGCGGCGCTTTGGTGATTCTCATGGTAGAAGATTTGATATGCGCAATGATTTGAACGGTAGGTTTGAAATAAATAAAATAAACGGATTTAGATGACTTCACTTTTCCAATAGTCAACTTCACTTTCTTTATAGCAACATTTTTATAGCAATATTTCTTTATAGCAACATTATCCACCATAATTGATGATTTTTGTTATACGAAATGTATTTAGAAGTATTTCAATTGAAGTTTCAAATGTAAGAAGGCTTGATATCATGGTCAACGGAAATTATAACCTTGGCAAGCTGTCAGTAACTGCGAGCATTTGTCCGGACAGTACCCGTGTGTATAGTCTTCAAATTTTATGTACTTCACTATAAGGCTACTCGTCTTGATTAGTTGGACTTTTTTCTAGTTTGATTTTTAAATTGGTCTTTTTGTGTATTTATTTTTTAGCCATTCACCACACATAGGGGGAGCGTTTGGATCCAGGAAAACGAATTTAACCCCATCGCAATTTTTGCGCCTGTCCCAAGTCAGGAATATTTTGGTCATTGACTTGTCCTTGTCTTCTTATACAATTTTAGTTTCTTGACATTCGGGTTATTGGACGTGGTTTGTTTCCATTGATTTGTTCACTTTTTTTACCTTTTTGGTGCCATTTAGGGATTGCTATATAGTGTTAGGTTCCTCCCTGTGTTGAAGACCGTACGGTGACCCTAGATACTTTGTTTTGTGTCGTGTTAATCTGGATATGGGATGTTGTCTCCTTGACATTTACCCAATTTCCTTTCTTTTTCATATTCCATAAATACCGGCATATGGAAGTTACATCTCCCAACTCATTCGCTACTCAAGGGCTTGTCGTCGATACAGTAACTACCTTAATAGAGCTCGGTTTCTTACAAACAGGCTACTGAAACAAGGGTATGCTACCCGTAACTCATCATTACAGAAGTTTCACGGTATACATCACGATCTTGTGGACAACTATGGGATATCTGATTCCCAAAGGACAACAGATCTATCTCTTTGCCACTAAAGTTTGTTTTTCCTCTACCGGATTTGACTTTTACTACCGGAGCTGGCATGTTCACCACGACGGGTGTCTTGTAAGAAACAGGTGATGCTTACTCTACCGGTGCACCTGATCTCACCTATGGTTTTATTGGGTCCTTTTTGTTCATTTTTGTATATGTGTGTGTCCTGATTTTCTTTCCTGTACCGTCCTTATGTTATGTCTTTGTTTCTTTGTTTATTTGACGTGGCCAATGTCCTTGGATTGTTCTTTTTAGATTGACGGTTCGGTTCTCATTTACTTTAGAAGTTTGTTTATTATTTTAAAAATTAGAAAAAAAAACTTCAAGTTTGATATGCGCTAAGATGCACTTTGCGTTCAAGGGATCTTTTTCATCCAACCAATGGGTTTCTGAAATGTTAACGGGTTCTTGAATTCCCAGCCTAATATAACATAAATGGTTATTAAATGTATCAGAGAAAAAAAAACTGCATTGTTTGAATTTCCAATAATTGCAGTTAAATACAGCACTGAGGACACTTAGAATCCTCTTAAAATTCAAATAAAAGAAAATTATATACCTTGTGCACTTATATGCTGTTAGCGTCTTCAATTTCCAATGAAAAAACTGAGTACCGAAGCAACAACCAACAATCAATAAAGTACCTGAGTTGCATAAAAACGGTAAATTTTCAGAAAACAGAATAAATCCAGAATAGAAAGCAATAAAACAATCAACCACAAAGAGACAAAATAAACAACAATGACGATAACATCAGAACTTAGCACAAAAACCATGAAGATGGAGCACTAACAGTGTGAAACGCTATCAAGCAGAAGTGTCATCAGGTGTTTTAGAAGGGTTAGCATGATCTGCTCCAAGTATTGAACGCAATGCACAGGTAAGAACTCCATTCGAGGCAATTTTGTAACCTTTTGAATTAAAACTAGATGTTGCTTTACATTGCTATTGGCAACAATGCCTCCGAAGGGGTAATTTTTAAAACGCAACATATATTTTGGTTTTACATACTAATTAATGCTTTAAGAGTGATAGATCAACTTCATTTTAATTTCAATTAGTTGGAATTCAATAAGTACAGCATATTGTAAGGAAAGACAAAGCAAACCTAACAATGAGTCTTTCTTATATAATGATCTCAGCCTTTAAATCCTCTTACAGCTCATTATTGGTAATTTGGGAGAGCAAACAAATTGTGAAATGATCTACATTTTTTTTGCCAATCGCGTTTCAATTGTCAAATATCTTAATATCTTCGAAAATAACTTGAATGAAAAGGAAAACAAAAGTTATTGAAACCATAACAGAAAACTCAACAAAAGGGTAACTACCCCTTTTGCAGAGGAAATAAATGATCTTTTATAAAACAAAATGGAATCGTTCATGTCATGAATTCATCAGAAATCAGAAATAGTTATCTTATGCATCAAAATAAACAAACAAACCAAAAAAAAAAAAAGAATCTTTCCAGAAAAAACAACAAAATACCCCCACTACCACAATATCAAATGAAGAACTAAATCAGATCAACCCAGACACTAAGCAGTTATATAATTACAGTTCAAATGCAACGCATACGCTTACATAGTATCTGCAATGTATTTGAAACAAAATTCCGGGAATGGAAAAAAGACTTTCTGGTGCTGCTGATGAGGAATTAATTTCCGAAATGGCCATACAGCTCATTAAAATAATTGCAGTTGGAGTTAACATATGTGTTATGGTTTCATGTTCATTTACTCTATATCCTTTCATAAAATAGTTCATGAAAAGTGTTTATTCCTGTCACCAACCCTCTCAAAAACAAAACAACATCCACGGGCATTGTCAATAAATCCATCAAATCTCGGATTGGAGAAATATGTCCTTAGCAACCATTAAAAATAGACGATGGGACTCAGTGAAATTTGGCAGATACAGGAGAAAGCCTAAGGGAATGGAGAACGGAAGCCGCGAACATCAAACATAGACGAGGAAAAAATATATAGAGTCTTAAAAGGCCATCGGCACAAAGAACAGTATTAACGGTCCATGGTGTTAATGAAAGATAAGGGACATGGGATGGAGTCTCTTGTTCAAACAAGAGCAACATCCATGCTATCTTCCCTTTACATTTCCATCAATGACATTGAAATGTGAACTTTTCCTTTTGATTGTTACCAAAACATTAAGACTTTTATCAGATAGATTCAACATTCCTTATTAAACTAAAATACAAAACTGAATATTGTTCCCATGGAACATTTTTATTATATCTTATAGACGTCAGTTCCACGTAAGACCGCGTCATGCAATAGAACTCGACCAAAAAGTGAATAGATTTTCACTATTAATAATGAACCAAACTTGTTGCATGACAATGCATAAAAAGTATAAAATTTTAGCAAAAAAGTAATTCAATTTGTGTTCCATTGTGAAAAGACTGAATAAAAAATTATTAGTATTTTTGTTGGCGAGACAAGGATTATCAGGTCCATATAATATTCGCCCTACGGCCTAAGTCATGACAGATATTGCTTTGCAAAGGAATACACCGATTCAAACAATAAAATTGCTGATGATAATATTGCTGACTTACCTTTGTTCTTAATACTATTTCTTACTAAAGGGGCTGGACGAGTACCCTGTATTAGTTTTAATGACGTGTTTGGTTTGTATGGCCTTTTTGCCGGGCAATGGATGACAAATAATAGTCCTAATGATAATTTAAGAGAAAATCCAGAGAAATTCATTTCCCGCCAAATTTGCAATGTCATTTATCTCTGTTAAAAGCACACGCAGCTGTATGTTTCTTTTTACAATTTCATTTAGTGGACAATGCTTAATCAATTTGAATAGGTTTCATGAAACTCTTGATATAAACAATTTCAGGAGTGAATCTCCTTAAATATACAACTGAATTCCGAAACAAGTTTATTAAAGCTTACACTAATCTGTCTCCAATTATAATTGTAATCTTCGGTATATATTGCTAGGGGCCGTCCTGAACTTCATTGAGGTATGAGCAAAGCTCATTGTTGAAAACCTCAGGGTGACTTCAAGTTGAAGAACAACAATAAAAGCGTTACATTCCTTTGCTTGTTTTTACCATGTATTTGTAGAGACTTTGTCTCATGTGCATTTACTCCATATCCTTTCATTCAACATTTACGATTGGAATTTGTCTCTCCTGTAGTGTGGGGTCCATAAAAAGATTCCCTGTGCGAGAGGTGTATGCTCTCTATATATTTCAGTTATTGTGTACTTGTTCCTGAGAGAACCAGTTTGAAGTGCTCACATCTCACTATTTTATAAAGCCAAGTTTTCTTACAATCGACTTGATGAGTGCCCTGTGTTTGTCTATATATATATGTTGTAATCGTCCACTGCTTTAAGACACCAGTCCTTTTGTCAACATTTACGACAGGAGTTTGTCTCTCCTGCAGTGTGGAGTCCGTAAAAAGATTCCCCGTGTGAGAGGTGTTTGCTCTCTATATATTCCAGTTATGGTGTACTTGTTCATGAGAGAATTTCTCATATGGATTTACTATCATACTTTCCAATATTGGTATTTTTTTGCAATTCTGACCACCTGTTTAAAGGGCCCACATCTCACTATCTTATAATGCCAAGATTTATTACAATCGACTTGATGAGTGCCCTGTGTTTGTCTCCTGTCAATTTCCTGTCAAGATCGTCCTCCCTTCTCACGTGAATATCAATGTTTCCAAGTTGCCGTTCACGAGGATAAAAATATAAGTCTTAATATATGCATAGATAAGTGCGACTATCTTGCCCCATGAATGTCTGTAATTTTCCTTTTGTTAAGGACAACTACTCCTCGCATTGATAAACTAAAACAAACTGGACAGTAAAAACATTTAACAATAGTTTTAATTAATGATAGAAGGATATAAGTAAATGTATAAGACAAAAAGTCTCTACAAATACATGGTAAATCAAAACAATTGAACAATTCTTCTATTGTTGCTCTTCATTTTGAAGTCACCACGATGTGCATATTATAGTTGAATAAACCTATTTTCTGATAAAGATACTGAATCAACTCAGTGTTTTTGTATTGTTTGCAGCTTCCATCACACGATTCAGTTCACAGTGCTACAAGTATTTTGCCCAGGCGCCTCTGGTTAACCCACCAGGTTCTAATACGAATACTGCCATGCTTTGTATTAGTGAGATAAGGTTTGATGTGTGTAAATATAAGAACTGTCAGATGAACCCATGTACACAGAGATCTGATTGTTTGGAATGTCCAGGTGAGATCATTCAATCAATTTAGATGATAACATCTCATTTTGTTTTATACCAGACCCATTGTAAGCCCTAGTTAGAATATCAGCTCGACAGCCGATTTTGCCAATGGCTTATAGTATGTCTGATATGAAGAATTGAAAATTGTGTTATCTTCTACCATATGCTTGAAACTAGAATTGTTTTTAGTTCAAACCTTTATCGTTAATTTTGTAAAACTAAATTCACAGAACTTCGGTATCTAGTTATTTGTAAGACAAAATTTTGTTTGTGAAGACCAATTGAGCATCACAATACAGATTTTTCTACTCTTTATACAACCCTTCTGCATAATTTGATTACATTCAAATTTGGACAACTTATAAAATGTTCTTCAGTTCATTTGCTGTAACAAAAAGCGATGGTTCTTCTCCAATATAACTCCAATATAACTTACAACAATCATTTCTCCCGGACATATAATGATACGATTAAATCACTGACTTCAAGTTAAAGAACAACAATAAAAGTGTGTTTCCTTTATTTAGTTCTTCCTTGTATTTGTAGAGACTTTGTCTTGTGTACATTTACTCCATATCCGTTCATTGTTTATAGCTGAATCTCTTGCTAGACAACATTTATGTTCATTTTGGCACCATTGTTTATCATCAGGTTATTGGAATCCCTTGGATACTCATTGTGACTCTCTCATTGCAGATTTTTTTCTGTTCTGTTACAAACGGCATTTATGGAAAAAAACCACAAAATAGTTCTGTGTCAAACAGTGATAAACTTTCAATTTTAAATGATAGCAGCAGGTATATTGACGATATCCTTACTATTGAGAATTCCCCTTTTTTTAGATTATGTCGACATCCTTTATCCGCAACATCTGAAACTTAATCAAGTAAACAATAATTCAAAGTACTGCCCTTTTCTGAATCTAAGTACCATCATTGACTCTGGTAAATTAAAAACTTAAATTTATTATAAAAGGAATGATTTCACTATTGCTAATTTTTCCTTTCTTGACGGCGACGTTCCCCTAGCTCCATCCTATACATATCTCAACTTGAACAATTCGCTCGCGTTTGTTCTACTCTTGACTATTCAAATAAACGCAACCTTGCTCTCACATCCAAACTTTTACAACAAGGTTACAGATTTCATAAATTATTAAATACTTTTTAAGAAGTTTTAACGAAGATATGAACATTTGATATCGAAATAAGATGTGACTCGAAAACAGCTAATTGCAAATGGCATTTCTGATCCTCGATTTTATGAAATTTTTTTTAAAAATGTCAGAAAATGATAAAAAGAAATCCAGAAAAATTGGGCTTCAACTTTCATTCTTTACGTATAGTGGATATCGACGGGATATTCTACACAAATCAGTTAAATTGGCTTTGAAAAACAGTGACCTGAAAATTTTACACATAAACTGGCCTCTCGTTGATACTGCCGATGTCGACTGAAATACATGACAGCTTTTCACCAAACCCTTCTTAAAGTTTTGAATTTGATTTGTTCTTCTGTAGTTCGACAGTGCTTTACCAGCAAACTAGGTTCCTTTAGCTAGCTAGCAGTTTAGCGGCGAGCACTTCTGACTCATCTTTCTAAATAACGTTTTGTCATATATTTTTCTTTTTAAAGATACTTGTTATAGACTTAGCAGTCTACATTACTGGGTTTTATTCGTATGTTTTTTTTATACTATACGGAAACATAATAGAGAAACGGGAGGTTTGGGTGCCCATGAACCGTTTTCACCCAACCGCTGGCTTTTACTAGTGCCGAGATCAAGTCCGGTTATGCCGAGTTCCTATCGATATTTATGTTATACTGTTGTCTTCCTTTTTGTTTTTAGTACAGTTTGCTTGTGAATTGTGGCATGTGATTGTAGTTTTCTTTATTGTAGGTGTTGACTGTTATCCTTTCTTGTTCCTTCGGTATTCTACTGCCGTTGTTTTGTAATTAATTGAAAATAAAAATTTCGGATATGCTTTAGATAAAGAATTATATTTGTTTTCAAGGCTAATTTTAAAAAAAAATCAGTCTTGTATAGCGAAAATCTGTTACGAAAATGACTGAGATTTAGCGCAGTTTTTTTTAATTCTTCATTTTTTCTGGTGTCAAACAATATTGACTTCATATTCATTGATTTATATTTTGATATTATTATACTTCAATCATGCAAATTTTGATAAAATCCAGCTACATTTCTGTATTTCATTGGTTCTCCTGAATTTGGTATTTTGCAGTATTTTTTGTTTGCTCCACCTTTCCCTAGCAACATGTGATATTTTTGTGTAGCAAGAAAAATATCACATGCTTCCCCTAGCAACTTGCGATAGTATTGCATAGCAACGAAAATATCACATGCTGCGGACGAAGTTTGACCGAACTCGGTAAATAACTAAATACCGTAGTTACTGTAAATTTACTTTCTTCATATGCGCATTTCGACAACTAATGTCTCTTCAGTGCAGATAAAATCTAAACGTTTGGAAGACCATAAACTCAAAGATGTTCAAAAACTGATAGAGAACAAATAACCAATATGATCTAAATGTAAAGCCAAAATCAGCTAAGGACAGAGCTTTGCATGAGGGAGATACTCCTTAGTTTTAAATAAAATTTTTAAAAGTTTGATATTGCAAGGTTCCAAATAGAATCGGCTTTCAGGTAGCACCTAAGTACTGACTACTGGGCTGGTGAATACCCTCGGGGACTAACAGTCCACCAACAGTGACATCGACCCAGTGGAAGCAAATAACTAAATACCGAAGTTATTGTGAATTTATTTTCTGCATATGCGCATTTCGACATCTTCAGTGCAGAGAAAAATCATCCTCTCCGACTGAGATTTACCGATTAGTATTTAGTTCTATTCACTGACTTCAGCCGAAACAGACAATTTTTCGTTCTCATGATTTTTGTAAATTTCTTTCGCTAACATGCATAAGGTATGTTTAGAGACAGCTGAGGAAAAGACAGTAACTCTACAAAACAAACGTGCTGTCGCCGGAGGCAGCTCAGTAAATACTTGCTTCATTAAAAAAATGACAGTCCCTTCTTCTCTTCTGGTTCATACAAAATGTCAGTCTCTCCCTCTCTTGAAGAAGAGAGGGAGGGACTGAAATTTTTAATGAAACAAGTGCCTGAGTTCCATGAGTATCTGGGAGAAAAAATGTTTTGACTACGTTTGAAGGGCTTCCAGATGTTAACCTAAATTTTGATAATTCTGCAATTATCCAAAACATGCAAACTCTTTTGCAGCCAACAGTACCATAAAATCCCAAATCACAGCATTTTACTACTTGTTTCCAAGAATAACCTTTTTTCCAATTTTTATTGTAGCATTTTCCCTTTTTGATCTTCTATTTGGCTCATATGTTAGATTTACAAAATGTGTGTTCAGATGTAACAGAATATAAGTTCCACCATAACATTAGTCCCAAAGGAAAAAATATTACATAAAATTTGGTCCTTGGAACAAATGATATGATATTTGTTCCTAACGGAATAAATGTTAAAATAATTGTTCCAAAAGGAAGAAATATTATGCACATGTTTATATTTGTTCCAAAGGTACTTTTGTCTGATGAAACAAATATATGTTTACACAGATGTTGTAATTCATATCATATTCTTGACTTATTTATTGGTTATTTGTTCTCTATCAGCTTAAACATATTTTCCGATAAATGGACTTCCAAATGTTTTGGTTTAATCTGCACTTATGAGACATAAGTTGTCGAAATACGCATATGTAGAAAATATGCAGAAAATAAATTAACAGTAACTTCGGTATTTTGTTGTTGATTACTATTTATTAAGTACAAAGGTAAAATGAAGGCACTCAGCGTAATAAAAATATACTGCCTTCAGTTTAGGGTGTTATGGTAGATTACCACACTTAGAAAAAATATCACATGAAGAGAAAATATCACCCTCGACTCTGTCTCGGGTGATATTTTTCTTCATGTAATTCTCAATGTGGTAATCTACCATAAGACACTCAACTGATGGCAGTATGTTTATAATATCAACTCTTTTAGACATTCTTTCTGTTGAACTAATGAATTTACAATAAAGAGTTTTTAAATTAATATTGGGAATATTGTTTCGAGTAGAATTTATATCGCACGAGCTGGAGAGTGCAATATATATTCTACGAGGAATGAGATTCCCGAATAATCATGCAGTAACCCCTTTATTGCATAACAAAAAATGTCTTCCAAGATGGGGATTTTTGTTGTCAATGACGTCATTAGTGCAATTTGGGAATTTATTGCACGCTTACTTTGGTTGCTATAGTAGGGAAATATTATTTTTCTATTCCATTATATTTATTATTAAGATAAATTTGAACTCTATTCAAGAATTATATAACATTTGCAAAAAACAAAAAAACTTTACGTATAAAATCATTAAGTATATTATGGTTACAGGCAAGTCTTTGATGGATATTGTCATTATATGTATTTAATTAAAATGAAAAATATCTGCACATTATAACCATAGGAATTAACTATAACACTTCACATATATTATTATTAAATAGCGTCTCAGTCCTGAAGCACATTTCAGTTGGGAACCAAACAATAGAATAAAAAGGCTTAAAGTGCGACAGTGTTTTACCAGTAGACTAGGTTCCTTGAGCTAACCGACAGTTTAGCGGCGAGCACTCCTTGGCCCATCTTTTAAATTACCGTTTTGTCATGTACTTTTCTTTTTAAAGATGGTGGTCATTGAGTAAGTAGTCTACATACATCGGGTTTTATTTGTCTGTTTTTTATACTATATGGGAACGGGGTGGAGAAAGGGGAGGTTTGGATACCCATTAACCTGTTAACCCTACCATTGGCTTTTGCTTGTTGGTACCAAGTCCGGCTGTCCCGAGTTTCTATGTTATTTATTTTTGTCTGTAGTCTTATTTTTTTTGTTTTTTTTTAGAGACGGTCACTTGTGAATCGTGGCATGTGATTGTAGTTCTAGGCCATTGAAGGTGTTTACTGTTATCCTGTTTTTGTCATTTTAAAATTGCTGGTAATTGTTTTGCACAAACAATAAAATAATAAAATAATATGGAGTAAATGAGCATGAGACAAAATCTCTACAAATGCATGATAGAACCAAGCAAAGGAATAACGCTTTTATTTTTGTTCTTCATCTTGAAGTCACCATGAGGCATTCATCAATGAGTTTTGCTCATACATCAAAGTAGGTTCAAAACGAACCCTGGCACCGGATTGAGTGGAATTTTGTGCTAAATGTCAAATCAATACTTTACCCATACCTTAATTAAAGTTTAATGTGTATTTTTACTAGCAAAAATCACTAAGAGTTTTGATTAAAAAATGCATGATACATCATACAGTTTTCTTGTCATCCTACTGTAAAAGCTCAGGTACACACTTTCAAATGTTATCTGGATTTTGTCTTCTATTTTCTATATGTAACGCAAGTTAAATAAGTATAATTTTTATTGTCGGTAAGGCATAGAATGACACGATTGCAAATAAAAAACTTCCTAAACATGATGGTTCTGTTGCTGTCAACATTTAGTATTTTACGAAAGGACATGGAGTAAATGGACATGAGACCATAACACATATGTAAACTCCAACTGCAATAATTTTAATGAGCTGTATGGCCATTTCGGAAATTAATTCCTCATCAGCAGCACTAGAACCCAAACAAAGGAAATCCATAATTTCAAAAAATGTTTAAAATGCATAAAANATAATCAGTAATATCAAATATTGCTAAGGACAAAACTATGATTGAGGGAGTTAATCCTTAGGTTTCAGAATTTACATGAATTTAGAAAATAGTAATTGAGCAAAGTGTACTCATGAGATATTATCTCATGTACAAGTACACCATATCTAAGAAAAATAAAGAGCATACATTTAGTGTCTGTTAGCGACAACTTTTGAAAAAACATCCTACTGTTACAATTCAAATCATATAAAATGAAACTAGGGATTAATGTACATGCATGTAATTAAGCGGCTAGATGTGACTGCTCTTGCATGTGTTAAATCCGTATTGGCATCCCTTATTATTACAAGCCTTTACAACTTTACCAAATATAATGTAGTTAATCAGCAATTTTGATTTCATTAAATATATATTTTTGTTATGTCAAGTAATAAAGTCACGTATAAGATTTTCGATCTTCGATTTTATTTTATACAGAGACCCTATTTTTTTCAGAATGTAATTATATGCGTCCTAAATAAGCAATGGACAAAGTTTTGTCCGCATCGTAAAAGACAATACTAAGTGTAACATGTCAAATCCAAATACAAAATCAACTTTAGCAAATGTTAAGAAATGGATAAGAACTAGGATACACCTACAATGGCCGAAACTTACAATTAAATGCCAGAATCTGCCAGGGAACTACACAGGAAAAACACAAATAAGACAAAAGACTTACGTAAATAACGATAGGAACTCCGGACAGCCGGACTTCGTACTAGCACTACTAAACGCCAGCGGTCGGCTTAAATCGGTTTATGGGTACCCAAACCACCCAACTGTCTTTCTCGTTTCCCTATTTTATAATCAACAAACGAATAAAACCCAATACAGGTGTGCTACAAGACAATATGTGATTGTGAAAGATGTGTCAAGGGGTGCTCACCGCTAAACTGCCGGTTAGCTCAAGGAGCCTAGTTTGCTGGTAAAACACTGTTGCATTGCAGAAAAAAATCAAACTCAAAACTCCCCGAAGGGTTTGGTCAAAATCGTCTTATATTTCAGTAGACTTCCGCAGTATTAATGAGAGGCGAGTGTGTGTGTAAAATTTTCAGGTCACTAGATCTCAAAGCTAATTCAACGGATTCAAGCAGGGTATCTTGTCGATATCCGCAATTACGTAAAGAATGTAAGTTGCGTCCAAGCTTTTCTGCATTTTTATTAGTTCTGGTATTTTTAACAACGAGGATTGTCGTCGTCAAGGAAAGGAAAAATAGTAAACGTGAAATCAAAATCATCTTTTTATCATATATTTTAGTTACCCAATTTTACCAATGTCAATTATAACAATTATAGTAAGATCAAGAAAAGGGCAGACTTTTGGATCATTCTTAGCTTTATTTAATTTCCGTTCTTGTGGGTAAATGATGTTTAAATGATCTAAATATTGGGATTGTCAATAGTTAGGATGTCGTCAATATAATTGCTGTTATCATAAAGAATAGAAATAAGTCATCACTGTTTTGTATGACTCAGTTTTGAAATTTTTTCATGAAGTCTCATTCATACAAGAACTAAAAAAGATCTGCATTGAGAGGTGCAAAATTTGTACCCATGGAAATACATGTACCCATGAGCTGTTGATAAATAATGTTGCCAAAACAAACAAAAATGTTGTCCAGCAAAAGATTGAATGCATTAACCATATCTTCACATATCCAGGAACAATAACTATTGTAAGTTTAATTACAGACGATTCCTTGCTTTTTGTTAGATCAAATGCACTGTAGACCAGAAAATATAAAAGACCATCTAATAGTATCCCATTTGAATTTAATCAAGTTATTCGGAAAGGTTATAAAAAGTGTATAAAAATCATGGCTGTCGATTGATGAGATGGGTCTTTGAATTGATTAAAGTTTATCCTAAACTTCAATAGAATTTTTCAAACTCCAAAGCATGACACAAGCTATGCTAAAAAACAGTGACATCACGTGAGTCGAAAGAGTTTACATCGTTGGAACTTCAGTTTTATACATTGTCATAGAAAGTCGTACACAACAAAACGTTTTCAAGATTGCTTTTTAGTTGTTTTTATAGAATTGAATACTTATATTTCAAAACATTCCGCTGAATTGAAAAAGTATACTTTCTTTTATAGGTTATTGTTTACATCTTGGGATATACTTTGATCTGGAACAGGAGTTTATTCACGGCGATAACGTTAACACGTGTGTCTGTCAAATGGAAGGAGACATTAATTGCACCACATTTAAAAGCACATATCAGAAAATGTGTCCATATTAAAATCAAATGTTAAACAAACAGAAGTATAACTATGTCATAATCAAGTTGTTTATGAATGCACTATCAAATTCAACATTTGGCTTTCTTGTTTTGTAAAAATTAAATTATTTTTCTGGCCATCTGTATATAAACGGCCACGGGCAACGGATGACAGTGTTTGTAAAATTATTTTGTCCGATATGTTATGCTTGTTGACGACATCGCATCCATGAAAAAGTGGATATTCGGATGAAGCGTTTTTCAACATTTATGAAGTGAATATCGCTCAAACCTGTGCTAGGGCCGTCTTGATCTTATTATGAGGTAAGAAGGTTTGCTCTTTGTTGAAGGCCTCCTGGTGACCTCAAGATGAAAAAAAAATGAAAGCCTTGTTGCGTTTGCTTAATCTTATCATTTATTTATTGGAATTTTGTCTAATGTACATTTACGCCTATCCCTTTATTTGTTTTAACTCTGAAATCCTATTAAAAATCTGCAGAGAAAAACTAGAACAAGGACAATCAATCTATGCAAACATTTTAGATTGACGAAATGTCAGTAATTTCATTTTCTTTTTACTATTAATATTTGATCATTATTTGGTATCAAGATATACTATCGTATTTAAATATTTGTGTTAATGTATGTGATTTTTCTTTAACTACCAGAAATATGATATATCTCATTTTATTTTAAATTTGTGGTCATCATATAAGCTCTAATTTGTTACTCCAGCACATGAGGTCACTTTTTCGGTTATAGAGTCAAATACCCATTATTGTGTTTCCGTTTTAAACCATTCCAGTTTTGTTTAAATGCGTCGACGGCAATATATTGTATTTCAGTACTGACAAATGAACAGATACATTTATTTTGATTTGTAACTTCTATCTAAATATATAGATATTACCTATATTAATCAATTATGCCCTTCAGACTATGCTATGAAAGAACATTGCTATAAAGATCTGCCTAGTTTGGTGATAGAAATATTAACTTTAATGCCTATCAGTTAAGCCAGCAGAGTTCGCAAGATCAATCTCACTATAATGTGACTATTATTAGCTGAGGGTTTTAAGTTAATGGCAGGCATGTTGACCCTATTCAGAGGATAAGTTAAATGAAAAATATGATATAAATATACGTCTAACAAAATTCCGTCAAATACTTTTGAAGATTAAGAAAAGGGAACGTGGTTTTGTTGCTGTTCTTGGACTTGAATTTAACACAAGACCTTCAACAATGAGCAAACACTAAAACCTTGTAGTAACTCCATAATTCCCCTTGGAAACACCTTGAGATCAATTCATATGCTAGATGTTGTCACTGCAACACCAATGTCTCTTTTGGTTATTTATGCAGACGTATCAACGAACATATCGGTTAAATTACTCTTACAAATATATAACTAAAAATGTGAATTTAAGTACATTTGAAAAATTATAATATGACAACATATTCAAGTGTTTTTCATAAATCTGTTCGGACGAATTTTCGTGATGTTTCGTTAAAGCGTCTGAGATAATCAGATGATTCACGTGTAAGTCCCAGAGCTCTACCGTAATTATCTCCATACCAAACTAAAAGTTCTGTTCCAGGTTAGACACATTCGTGCGTTACGTAATATATCTCGTATTTATATTGATAAACAAACAGATTTTCCTCGTCCACTGTTCTCGCACAATTCACATATCTAAGCCAACTTGAATGTGCTCTTTCAAAAGCATCTACCCTATGCTTAATAACTGAGTTCTCGTACGTAACCTAAAACACAATAATATAAATAAATAAATAAAATGACTCAGTAAATAAATGACTATATGAACGAAATGTGATAAGTAATAAGTAAGTCATTCAATGAGGGTTAATATGAAATATAAAAAGACCACAGTGAATGATGAACAACAGTTTAAGCTTAGTTCCGCTGACTAGTATAGCTCTAAAATGATTTGGTTTAGTCAGATTTTGAAGTTTAGAGACACCTGTCCTTTTTGTCTGAGCTTCTTCAGCTCAAATTGTCTTTATTCAAATAACTAAATACCGAAGGAGTCCATGAACTTGATTAATCTATAGTTTATGTATTCATAATATATTTTCCGCGTGTTCTAGTTTTTTTATAACATCAGGATGTAAGGGGTGATAACTTGTATTGTTTAAGCCTTTGCAACATAACTATAGTTTTTTTTTTCAAGTGGAATTGATAACTCATCTTTATATACCAGACTGTTATGCGAGCCTTTGTTCGCGTTTATGTTTATGAGTTGCCAATGGGTTACTAACTATCAAGCACAAGTAGTTATAAGTTGCTCCAGACTGTACTCAGGTGCTCATTTTACTATTCGGTCGGAGGCTACTGAGGTGAGTATGGTTATGGGTGTTGGTTGATATTAGTAATCGTGTGGTCGGCTTGTTCTTACGATAGTGAAGGTGACAAATGTAACTATGTGCTTCTTTAATAATTATTCTAAATTCTGAACATTCGTAAAAATAAAACGTGTATGTAATTTTTCAAATGAACTTTTTACATCAAAAAACTATTTGAAGGTCCTCACTACTATCTAGATCGTGTAATGTTAATGCAATATATTTTCTGCCTCCGTTTGCTATTATTTTAATAATCATTATTTGTTTAACACCTTATTTATTAATCCATATCACGTACATGAATGTAAATGTTTAATATATTGACTACGCATACAATGTTATGTTTTGGTTTATCCAATTAAATTATTGTATTGTATTGTATTGTATTTTATATTAATGCTTAATAATGCAACCCTGATTGTCCCAAAAAATGCGGTAATATCACGTTTAACAGTACAGAAAATTTGACAAAATGAGGTTATGAATACAATGGAATACACTCACCTCCCATATATATGCTGACGCAGGTGCGTTATTATAATAAATCAGACCGCTGTATGGGCCTAGGCGAGTTCCTTTTGGAATTGATGTTTCAGCAAAAACTCCTAGTCCTGCGTTTGGTATACCAGACTGTCTGATCGAAAATCCTGGAGGCATCGTGGCAAAGACATGATCATCAGTTTTAATGGTTGTCTAAACAGAAAATGCAAACATTTTTTTCATATCAGATGATGAAAACAGGACACAGATTTTAAATAACATTTAAGAATTGGTACCATTCTTCCAATTCAACCAATCTCAATTTTGACTATTTATGAAAGTAGGTCTTTGGAATCTGAAGTATTCTTGAACCTTACAAACTTTTGTTAGAAAATTGATAAATGGGGCATTCATTTCAACTTTGATATATTAGTTAATTTTAAGACCAAAGTGAACTTATTGAATACATAAAGTAAAAGATGTCCAATAATACAATATATATATGTGCAATGTTTTGTTGTTATGGTATGTATTAATAGTTTACCCACATTTTGAATATCTGCTATAAAATGCCAGTTCCAGGTCAGAAATATGGCGAGTCTTTACTGATCTATATTTTGGTATGTGTGCGATCAGGTTTTTCGTTTGAATAATGAATTTTCCTTTCAGATATCTCCCCCTGAATATGCTTCGGACCTTTTTTGTCAGTTTTATGTCTTGAAACCCCCCCCCCAAAAAAAAAATAAATACATAAAGTCTGTTTACTTATTACATTTTATTAACGATACACAAAAAATTATTCACAAAAATAATGCTAGCAAGGTATCTGCAGGCTATTAGATTCCTAGAATATATTTTTGTGAAATTTCCGCGGTAAAACATAACTGTTCAATTTTC
>MJUU01018214.1:5241-16274 GCA_002080025.1 Modiolus philippinarum | reverse complement strand
GCCGATGTGGAAGTATCTGTAGTATCCTTAATTTCAAGCTCTTTTGGATAAATAAGATGAAGAAAATCACCAAAGCGAGGGTTGTTCAGTGATAAAATATCATCTATATAACGAAAGCTTAACATAAAGGACTGGGCCATTTTTTTGTCCTTGTTTGAAAGAATCCCTTCAATGAAATAAGGGAGGGGGACATCAAATAGTTATGCGCAAAACTGAATTTGAACATTTAAAAACCTTACATGGAAATGATAGGGAAATGACCATATAAGGGGTATCCTTTAAAATCTGTTATAAGTTTTGTTGATACTCTGAAGGTTTTTTTGAAATCATGATATAATGTTAACAAAAACCAAATAGAAATTAATTGTCACTGTCGAAATACAAAATATAAATTGTGAAACGCTATTTTCTCTCGTGATATCCATATAAAACTCTTTATCAAAGTTATCTGCCTTGCGTTATTCAAGTGTGACTTAAACCCAAGAAAAATATTCACAACTCATATGTTTTAGTTCATCTTTGATAATGGACACATTGTTCAAGAGAGATTAAACAAATAAAGTAAATACCTCTGGATTTTCTTTCTCTTTTATTACTATTTTGTAAACTTTAAAAATGTCTGAATCCCGAGTAAATGAAAATTGGACAAAAAATGGCGGGGTAATACCAAATATACACATTAAGTAGCTAATACCAAATATACACATTAAGTAGCTAAAACATGGCAAAGTTTGTTATGTGACAGTCCATTTTACATCACGATAATATGATTAACTGACCCACAACTCGAATCAAATCAGATCAAATCGAATCAGCTCAACCATGACAACTCGTATCAAATGACCCATCATTGTTGTAACCATATATAAAACACAAAATAACTAATAATTAACGAGTGGCAAGTATGATACTTATCTAAACTTTTTTAGTGTGAAGTCCTGCAGAGAAAGAAATCAAACATTTATATAATGTTTGAAAGTACTATGTCAAATACAACCTTTATATTTTCTATAACATTGAATCCATCTTCAATTGGTAAACCTGGGTTATCGCAGCTGTAGCTTTCTGTGATCTCTGAAATAGATACAAAAGGTCTATATATTTGTTTGCTAGTGAACATAAACAAAAGTTTCATGATCTTTTCAGCAAAAATGGAGAAAACCATCAAAGGAAATAAAACTCATTAATGTTTTTACACAGAATAACAAAAAATATGAAATTTTTATAGTAAGTAAAAAATATTTATAAGTCACATGAGTTAAAACATCCTTCAGGCCTCTGACTGATACTGACCATGTCTACTGAAATATATCATGATTCTTGACCAAAACCATCGGGAAATTTGAGTTTGACTTTTCTTCTGTAGTGCAACAGTGTTCTACCAGCAGACTAGGCTCCTTGAGCTAGCCGGTGGTTTAGCGGCGAGCCCATCTTTCAAAATTCATCTTCTTTCAAGATTGTAGTCATTGAGTTAGTAGTCTACCTGTATTGGGTTTTATTCGTATTTTTTATTATACTATACGGAAACGGGACAGATAGAGAGGAGGTTTTGGTACCCATTAACCGGTTTAACCTTACCGCTAGCTTTTGCCAGTGCCGGTACAAAGTCCCGAGTTCCTATTGCTGTATTCGTTTGTCTTTTTTGCGTTTGTTTCCTGTGTAGTTCCCGGGCAGATTCTGTCATGTGGTTGTAGTTTTTTTCGCCATTGTAGAAGTTACCTGTCATCTACTTTTTTACATCATGTGTATAATTGATTACATGTATTAATACATCGACCAAAACACCGGCAAGTTTTGATGTGCATTACTAGGTGATCTAGCTTCAAAACATAAAATTAATCAAAGAGGAGAAAGAAAAACACAGTTAAACAGAATTGTAGTACATGAAAAAAAAATAGATTGAATAGAAAAAAAAATAAAAACAAGAGGCTCTCAAGAGCCTGTATCGTTCATCTTAGCTATAACCAACAATGGACAGTGAAAATAACCCTAATAAGAAAATGTCTGTTCTGAGACCATGATGTTATTTACTTCAATGTTTAACAATACTTCCTGATAGCAACCATTTTGGATATGGTGAATATAATCTTTTTGAAGGGGACAATCTAATGACTTTTATGAACAAGTTTGGTTCCATTTTGCCGAGTAGTTTTAGAGTGGGAGATCTTGAAGTTTGTTTCCCATAATGTTCATTTTTTTAAACTAATTTCCCAACTGTTGGTAATCAAGGATGTGCAGACAAGATGGACAATTTTTTTAAAGAGCACCACCAAAGGAATATTGTGACCAAGTTTTAATCCAATTGCAAAGGAGAATATATATGAATGCTTTCCCATAGGATCAACTGTAAAACTATGTTCCCCTCTAGTGCCCATCTCGGATGTGATGCACACTTACCAGGCAATTTTGCAAAGGTACCAATTAAGGACTACTGTGGCAAAGGTTACTTCCAGTTGGCAACTATTTTGGATATGGTGAAGACTTAATATAATCTGTTTGAAGGGGACAATCTAATGACTTTTATGAACAAGTTTGGATCCATTTGGCCTTGTAGGTTTAGAGTGGGAGGTCTTGAAATTTGTTTCTCATAATGTTCAATTTTTTAACTAATTTTCAAACTGTTGGTAATTAAGGATGAGGTGCAGACAAGATGGACAATTTTATTAAAGAGCACAACCAAAGGAATATTATGACCAAGTTTAAATCCAATTGCAATTGGTTTTCTTGTTTCAAAAGAGAATATCTATGGATGCTTTCCCATAGGATCAATTGTAAAACTATGTTCCCCGCTAGTGCCCATCTTGGATGTGATGCACACTTACCAGGCAAATTTTTCAAAGGTACATGTACCAACTAAGCACTACTGTGACAAAGGTTGCTTCCAATTGGCCGAGTAGTTTAGTAGTTTTTGGTTAGAACTTAAAAAAACGTTTTTCGTGGGGCAAATGTTGAACTAAGTTTACCACTCGACCAACTTGACCATGTTAAAAAATGTAGTCCTTCACATGCTGAGCACTTTTGCAATTTTAACTTTACTGTATCTCAAACTGTTTTTGAAATATAAAATTAAATGTATCACGAATAAAAAACCTATAAAGGACAATAACTCCTATATGGGTAATACGTTTTCCTTCAAAATTGTCTTGTGGGTATGTCTTTATATGCTGACCAATTCTGCAATTACACTTAACCTCTGTTATCAACAAAGAAAAAAAATAAAGGAAGGTCAAAATTTTGAACTTTTACAGAAAAAGGGTCATAAGATTTTTCAAAATTGCAGGGTGGGTAGATCTCATTATGCTTATCATTTTTTATTCCGAGTTTTTCAATATCTGCAACGTTTCGTTGGGGTTATTTGCCTAAAACTGCAGTTTACCCCATTTGCTATTTTTAGTAACAGCAATCATGTTGTTTGGTCATCGGAATCCTCGGATTCATATTTGAAACTAAATACTCTGGTAATGATTCAGGCCAAGTTTGGTTATAAATAGAGAATGGAGAAAAATGCATAGACTATTTCTGTAAATTAGAAAAGAAAGCATTCATTTATAAAACTATGTCTGAAATAATAGATGATAAATGTAACCATATATCAGAACAACCCAAAATATTGAGTGAATTAGAACATTTCTAACAAAAACTAAATTCCTCACCAAAATTGACATTTGAAGATGAACCCTTTTTTTACATGATGTTGGATTGAGTGAAGATGAAAAAATGTTATGTGAGGGTAACTTATCTTTCAAAGAATGTGGGACTGCATTAAAGCAGATGGATAACGGTAAATCCCCTGGTTCAGATGGCTTTACTGTGGATTTTTATAAATTCTTCTGGAGAGATTTTGGACCTTTTCTATTTCGATCTTTAAAGTTTGGTTATAAATTTGGTTGTTTCTCAGAGTTTCAGCGTCAGAGCATTATAACATGTATTCCAAAAAGATTGGAAACTGGCGTCCTATTAGTTTATTAAATACTGATATAAAAGTTGCATCAGCTGTGATTGCGAACCGTTTCAAAAAAATACTTCCTTCTATCATCAGTGATACTCAAAAAGGTTTTATGAAGAATAGGTTTATTGGTGAGAATACATGACTATTGTATGACTTGATGCACTATCTGGAAGAAAATGATTTACAGGGTTTGTTACTGTTAATTGATTTTGAAAAAGCTTTCGTTTCTATTGAGTGGAATTTTCTGGAAAAGTCATTAGTCAGTTTGATTTTGGTCCTTCAGTATGTAAATGGGTGAAAACATTATATACTGAGGCAAAAAGTCGTGTTTTTAATAATGGCCATATGTCAAACTTTTTTGTCTTCAACGAGGTTGTCGTCAAGGGGATCCATTGCCTCCTTATTTATTCATTATTTTTGTAGAGTTACTTGCTATGCAATTAAACTCTAATCAACAGGTAAAGGGAATTATTATAGATGGAAACGAAATCACTCATAAGTCAGTATATTGTGACACTTTTTAATGCCTGATGGTAGTGAACAATCACTTTATGAAACTTTACAAATTTTTGATAAATTTTGGCAAGTCTCAGGATTAAAAATGAATAATAAAAAAACAAAAGTCGTTTGAGTCGGAAATAAAAGATACTCTGATCTGTTTCTTTGTCCAGATAGAAAGAAGATGGGGGACTTAAAATGATACATTTGCAGTCTTTCAATACATATTTGAAGATAATTTGGGTTAGAAGATTCTTTTTAAATTTGGGTCACAACGGCAAGCTATTTTTCATTCAATGTTAAAAAAGATTGGGGGAGGTATTAAGTGTATTTCTCTGAAAAAAAAGTAACCCTTTCTGGAGGGATGTCATGTTTTTTTATGTTAACTAAACCAGTTTTGAAAATTAATTTGCAGGAATGTCTCTCACTGCATATTTTAAATTTCATTCCAGTAGACGATTTCCACTTGTACGACAAATGGTTTGCTGCTGGAGTAGAAAATTTATGTCATATTTTGATTATGAAAAAAAGATTTTTTTACTTTGGAGCGGATAAAAGCCAAAGTTGGTACAAATAATTTATGAGGTATTTAAGCCTACTATCAACAATACCAACACAAGTGAAAAGGTGTGTCCGAGATTACATATATTTTTCGGAAAATTTCATACCGATGGACACCTTTCTAGAAAGGCTAATTTACAGTAAGGATAAAACAATTGTATATAAAGATTTAATTAAAGACATTGTTCATTTCCCAAATGAAAAATTTCTGAAATGGGGAAATGAATTACAAACAGGTGTTTTTGATAACAAATCTAACTATTTTTCTGTCCTTGATAAATGTTGCAAGGATACATATTTCTACAATTTCCAATATAAATGTTTTACACAGGATTGTTCCTACAAATACATTTCTTTATAAAATTCATATAAAGGATGATCAAATGTGTTCTTTTTGCAGAAGGGAGGACGAAACAGTTATGCACTTATTTTATAACTGTGACGTTACTGCCAGATTTTTAATTTCTGTGACTGTCTGAAATTGTTCTATGGAGACTTTGAATTTAATCTGAAAAATTTTTCTCTTGGATTGATACAAGAAAGCATGTTTTTTAACATACTTATTATTATAGTTAAAATATATCTACACATGTAAGTTTGAAAAAAAGTTTCCATGTATTGTTGGGTTGAAAAACAAACTTAAAAATTACTATGCACTTGAACTGTATGTTGCTAAAAAAACATGGTAAGTTTAACAGGTTGAAAAAGTTTTGGACCCCTATTCAATCAATTTTTCCAGATATGATTTAATAAAAAGCAATAATCACAACACAAAGACATTTTAATATATAATAAAAATTATTTTCCAATTTCCATATGTAAATTGTCTGTAATAATATGAAAGAGGCGAGTGAGAGAATGTATAAGAGTTGATTCAAAATAATATTATAGTTTGTTTTCAAGTATATTATCATAAAAATATAATAGTCATATGTATATTTATATGTATATTTATTCAAATTCCCAGCAACACCCTTGTCAGGTGGTGTTGTGTGGGTTTTAGTAAAACCCTGACTATTAAAAATAAATAAATAAAAAAATGAAAAAAGTTTGGTTATAAATCGCCCAGTGGTTTCAGATTAGAAGACTTTCGAAAGTGAGCTAACGACGGACGGATGGATACGGAAGCCAAGTGATGGCAATAGCTCACACTTGCATCGCTAAATTAGCTAAAAATGAACTTAAAGCAAAAAAGAAAATCGATTGAAAATGAATATATTTGAGACAAGAACCCTCAATTTTAAAAGATTACAAACAATAATCCGAGTAGTAAAACAACAAAGAAATACAAAAAGGAAAACTCGTTATTAAAGGCCATCATATAACACCGAACTTAGACAATAGGACAAAAATATGACATCACCATATAAGCTGGCATTTTAATGTAGGGAGCTCAAAATAAGTATTCTGTGACATACCTACGGTCAGGAAACTAAAGTAAAGTATGTGTAATTGCATTTTGTGGTACATGGCAAGACCTGTAAAATGATGAAAGAAATAATTAAATTAAGCTAAATTATAACAAAGTTTAACATTAACAGAATTACAAGTTCCGCCTCTGTGAAAAGTGAATAGAATCGTGGTTGATCTACATTTTGTTTATGCCATGCTTACTTAATACAATACTTTTATATCACAATAGTAAACGATGAACTCCCTAGGGCCTTACTTTCAAGTTTGCACTTTGTTTCTCGACAACTTTTTTTTCCAATACAGAGGTAATGATACAGGCTAAATACACATTTTTGACGAACACCAGTAAATTTATGTTTGATAAGAACACTTTGCAAGTTACTTCTATGTTTGTAGACGATCCACGAGTAAAGATGGAAGTAGCATTGATGGACATTTGGCTAGGAGCTATCTTGAATTTAATGCGCGCTGTGAGAAAAGCTCATTGATGGAGGCCTTATGCTGACCTCAAAATGAAGACAAACACTAAAAGCGTTTTCATTGCTTGGTTTAATCATGTATTCATAAAGGCCTTCTTAAACTTACTATAAGCTATGAAAAAAGTGTATTGATGACAAGAGCAGCAATGAAAGCGTTGAACGATTGCTTGGTTTTACCATGTATTTGTAGAAAGACTTATCTTAATGTTTCACGGGTCGTTGTGGGAAATACGTCTTTCCTTGCTACAGGTATACGTCTGTTTACATACATCGCAATACCTAGTTTCCCTGGCCTGAAATTAATTCTTTTTCTTTCTCTTTACAAGTCATGCGGTCATCACGTCTATTGCCAACTGCTTGTTTACTGGACTCATGGTGACTTCAAGATGAAGAAAAACAATGAAAGTGTTGTTCAATTTGCTTAATCTTACCGTGTTTTTATATAGATTTTGTCCCATGTACATTTACTCCATATCCCTTTGTTTGTTCGTCCGTAAAAAGATTTCCCGTGCTTGAGGTGTATGTTCTTTATTTTGTCAGTTACGGTATACTTGTTCATGTGAGAATTTCTCATATGAATGCACTATCAAAATTCAACATTTGGCTTTCTTGTTTTGTTAAAATTAAACTATTTTTCTGGCCATCTGTATATATATTGCCCTCATTTCAGGATTTTACTTGCCAAGTTTTCTTACAATCAACTCGATAATTGCCCTGTGATCGTTTATATGTTGTATTGTCTATTAGTCCCTTTTACTTGCAACGGATGACAGTTTTTGTAAGAGTACTTTGCCCACTCGTTTATACTTGTTGACGACCCTTCATCCATGACGAATTGGGCACATGGATGTAGCGTTGTTCAACATTTGGCAAATGAATTCTGCTCAAACTGGCGCTAGGGGCCTTTTTATACTCACTTTGAGATAGGATGTTTGTTTGACATCCTAAACTTTGATCGTTTCCTATGAGCAAAATATGCACCTGTCATTTGGAATACACACATTGCCTCAAACAGTGTCATTTTTAAGTCTGGGGACGTTTAGATGTTCAATGAGCAGATTTTGCATCTAGGAAATTTAAAATTGTATTTTTTCTCTAGTATAATTGAGTTCGTAAAACTCAGATTTCTGACTGGGGCTATGGCGTCAGGTACTGTAGACGATGTATTCGAATAGATCTTCGGAACACATACGTTAAACGTTTCTATGCAACCTCTCCTATCTTCTCAAATTATTTTCTAGCCTTAGTAATATGAATTCAAACTTAGCATTATGTCTTCGAAAGACCCAAGTTTTGTCTATGAATAACGTTTGGTGCCATGGAATAATCAAATTTAGGATTTTGATGTCATATTTTACTTTTGAGTGTACAAATTGCCAATAAAAAGCTATGTCGAACCAAAGCACACATGCGTCGATTTAATTCTTCACTGTTTCCTGGCTAATCAATGAGAATAATGTACAGTGTAGTTGCCGATCAGAAATTGCCGATAAAATTCTAATATTTTAGTAAAAAAAAATGGAAGTAGAAATCATAACAGTCATTACAAAATTTAAACTGTTTTAGGAATGATGCGTTCTTTCTAATTTTCGTTGACTTTTTCACCAAATTCCGATCATAGGCCTCAAAGCACATAAAAACCACAACGACCAAATAACAAATATGCATGTATTTTTCGAAAACATGTGAACACATATAATTCTTTCTCTTGAGAGATCGAGAACAAAAGTTAAAGCTAACTCAAGGTCAATGCGAGTCAATACCGAAATGTTTCTTTGGGAATATGATGGATGCTGCACGTAGATCAGATTACGTTTAACCTTCTGGAACTAATGATACGTCAAGTTTTTTGGGGTTCCACATTGCTTGTCTGTTCCTTTTTTTGTCTGTATCATGATGTCCGTATTTGTGATGTGTCTGGATTGCAGTATTTTTGAATAGACTAGTGAAGGATCGGTTATTCAGGTAACTGTGACTAGACAGTAAAGTTTTGTAACTGAAAATCTTGGGCGAGACAAAATGCACAACAAAAAAGGTGAAACACTTTTTTTACTTTTTTCTTAACGAATATGTTTTCCTTCATAATTTCTCGCAACAAAACAAACTAGTATACCACATATATTTTTATACAAAATAAATAATAAATAAAACGATAAAGCGAGCTTTGCATAGTGAGTTATCTAACGTGAATAAGACACTGATTTCAGTCAGACAATTAATATTTGTTAAACAAACATACATTATTTAATAAATATCTATATCTCAAGAACAAAACAGTATTTGCTAGGCGGCGAACCATGTTTGGGTATTTTATGCTTACTTTGTCACCTTACCTTTAATGACGTATCTTCTTTTGATAGAGATCCGTCGTAACAAGATTGATATCTTTTCACGTATTAATTGTAAACAAAATTCAAGATGTTACATTTCTTACATTTCAATGTATTGAGATATGTCTTTATTCTGTTTAATAACTAAAATTGATCAGTTTGCTCTACAATCATAAATGTAGGACGATCAGAGCCACATTGACGGCCATTTTGTTCTAAAAAAATTACATCTGTTTGACATGACTAATTATTTCCATTTGTTTGGATACCAGTCCTTACATCAACTGATCGATGGATATCGGTCTTCCAACATGACTGTATTTTTTCAGGCTATAGTGTCCATATTATTCTCATGTGCACCAATTTAGTTTATTTTTAGCAAAGAATTGAATTACTCGACGGACAACTAGCAAGTCGCATGTACGTCACATATTTTTTTTATTTTCTGCAAAAAAATACATAAATAAATAAAAATAGATAAATAATAAAAAAATCAACAAAAACAAACAAACAAACAAACAAACATAAATGTAAAAAATCAAAACAGAACTAACAGTCTTCTCCACATTTGGGCAGTCAATTAACTTTAATATTATCTGTATCAAGTATGTTTTATATGGCCCAATGGATCAAATAATGTATTATTTCAGTAACAAATAAAAGGAGGTTATTTATATGCCATAAAACCAACTAGGTACTTTGAGATAAGCAATGGTTTTCATGCTAATCATTTAGTTGCATGAAAGGCCAAAGTCCTATTTAAAGTTATCCCCTGACAGACTGTTTGTTTTTGAAATGTGAACAAAAATTCTAGAAATCCAAATTGGTACTTTTCTAATCACTACTGTTTCAATTCTTTTTACGTCGTATCTAAATTGCATCTAGAATATGGTGGTTCTATGCTTAACTTAAACACCATTGAATAAATTATGACCATGCGAACTTTTAGACGCCGATTCTGTAGTTGGCGTCTTGTTTATATTAGTGTGTATCTAAGAAGTTTTGATCTTAAATTTACAATGCAAGGATATGGAGTAAATACACATGAGACAAAGCTTCTACAAATACAAAGTGAAACAAAACGATTGAACAACGCAAGACGGCCCCTGGCACATGGTTGTATTTTTACCCATATATCTATACGGGGTTATCAACAAACATAAAATTGATTGAAAAAAGTATTTTAATAGCCGCTGTCATGCGTTGCCTCAAAATAAGATTTACAGAAGACCATCGCAGTATTTTAGTAATTACAGCCAACTTTATAAATTTCTGATGCAGTTTGTCACTTTGTCACTTTTTTAGCTCTGTAACATAAAGCTGTTTCATTGATTAGATATAATTCTAGAATCAAAGGAATATCAAAACATAAAACATACCCTATGATGTGAGCAGAATATAGTATTTGTTTTCAGTGGAAGTTTATAATTGTTTGTTACTTCAGAGAGAAAAAATCTATCATAAAAGCATAAAAATGACTTCTCTGCGCATCATGACTCCATTCTTTAATTCACAGATAATTCTACAATCAGAACTATGAACAGCGATATATGCAAATTGCTATAGTAAGAGAACAAGCATACTTTGTGAAATTGACTTCGAATCGGGGAAAATTAATCGAGGAAGAAGTAATTAGAATGAAAGGTTCTAATTGACAATACATTTGTCCACTTTGAAAGATTTGTCTTTTTTTAACAAACTATCAGATTTCCATTTGGAAAGAATTACGCACCTTTTTGCCAGTCTGTTCCTCTACTTATTTAAGGACTTCTTAAAATGAATATAAAAATTGCCTAATTCTCA
>MJUU01018209.1:3115-41341 GCA_002080025.1 Modiolus philippinarum | reverse complement strand
TTTAATTGAAAATTAACATTTTCTGTCATCCAACTTTCTAGATTCTCAGGAAGTGCTTGAACTTTTTGGCACTCCCATAATAGATGTGTCATAGTTTCTGGATGATTGTTGCAAAAAGAACATAAAGGGTTATTTATAAGTTTTATTTTTGTTAAGAAGGAGTCTGTTGTAAGAATAAAGTGGTTTATTTTGTATTGTAACCACTGTAATCGTGAATTTCGTGTTATTTTGAAGGACATTTTATAGATATAACTCATTTCTCCTTCATTTATATTGAACATTTCCATTACCTTTCTTTTATTGGTTGGATCAGACGAATTTCTAGTAAGTGTTCTATAAAGATCTTTTGAGCCTTTCATGTTTTTCAAGAAAAGAGAGATGTTTTGCGGTATGTACGGATAAAATATTTTTGATAGATCTGTATTGTCTTTGTTAAACTTTTCAGCATATTTCTTTACACAATGAGTTAAGCCAAAGTATTTCAAAAAATTTGTTTTTATTTTATATCTTTCTTGAAATTTTTCAAGAGTATATATTTTACCATTCTCATCAAGTAGGTCATTAATAATTTTCACCCCTTTTTCAAACCAGTTTTTATAAAATACCCTTGTATTGTCTATTTTGATATTTTAGTTATACCATAAAGGAGACATTAGGTAATATTCCCAATTTTTTCTATGGTCATGACTGCATATTAGAATATCTCGCCATGCATTCAAAACATCTCTCCAAAAAGGATTTTTACATTTTTTAGAACATTCCTTCAAATAGTCTGACCCCATTTCTGTCAAAAGATCAAAATCAATACCAAGTGACTTTGTAATATCTTTCAGTTTTTCATTAGATACAAGTCTTCGTACCCATACTGCTTTCATTGACTTTACAAAGGCATTTAAATCAATCATTTTTAATCCCCCTTTAGAGAAATCTTTTATCACAGTTTCTCTTTTAACGTAACCAATTGGTTTTTGCCAAATAAAGTTGAAAAATGTACTGTTTAAAACTGAGATGAATTTATCATCTGGATTAGGTAAAGCTGAGAATAGATGTGTTAGTTTTGGTAAGACAAGAGTTTTAATTACAGTTATACGACCAAAAGGAGTAAGATTCCTTTTGCTCCAATTTCTCAAAAGTTTGTTTATCTCGTTCATTTTCTTTTCATAATTTATTTTAATTATCTTTGACAAATCAGTACAGAAGTCTATTCCTAAGTAAGTAAAGTTATCTTTACCCCAGGACAAATTAAACTCAGGACATAAAATATTTTGGCTAAATCTCATACTTCCAATCCAGACTACTTGAGTTTTAGCAAAATTAATCTTTAAGCCAGAGATTTGTTTGAAGTATTCCAGTTCTTTCATTGTTTCTTTAAGAGATATTTCTGACCCGTCTAATATCACTGCAGTATCATCTGCAAACTGTGATAGTTTATTTTCAGATTTAACACTTTTTAATCCTTTTATATTTTTATTGTTTCTCAGTCTTATTGCCAAAATTTCAGCACAAAGAATAAATAAATAAGGAGATAAAGGATCCCCTTGACGGCATCCTCTTTGTATAGTGAAGAAATCAGATAAATTACCCCCTTGATTTACAGCAGAAATAATGTTGGAATAAAAAACTTCAACCCACTTTTGGATAGATTTTCCAAAATTGAAATATTTAAGAACATTTTGTAGGAATGACCAGGAAACTGAATCAAATGCTTTTTCAAAGTCAATAAATAAAAGAAGGCCTGGTATATCTTTTTCTTCGGTCATATGCATTATGTCATAGAGTAAACGTGTATTTTCTCCAATAAAACGTCCAATCACAAATCCTGTTTGATCTGGATCTATTAATTTTCCTAAAACCTTTTTAATTCGATTTGCTATAACACCTGAAGCAATCTTATAAGATGTATTCAACAATGTTAAAAATAAAGTTAGCATGAGTCAAGACATTTGTGATTTTAGATCGTTTTTTGGGAAGGGATATTTTGCTGGAAAAGGGAATATATTTAGGTAGATATGGTGTATTTAAGGATGGAATTGTTATGTCTGAATAATATTTCTTCGGAATTAAATCAAATATTTGTATTTATAATTACTTTATGATAATAATTACGAGTTAAATAATTTTTTCCATGTATTTTTGGCATAAATCAAAGCTCCGATGGAGCTGAAACTCGAAAGTCCTGACAATCTACTAGTCGCAAAACTTTAGTCATCCAAAGAATTGCTGCATAGAAAATATAGAATTAATTAATATGCTTTATTGGCCTTAGAGAAGTCATTTGATCAAGGGGGATAGAAAGTACAATTTATCAAAAGTGAATAAAAAAATCATAATCAATTCCATAATCATGTGAATATGATTGAAATGGGGATGTCCAGTTCAACTAATGTGCTATATAGCCAATCGAGGTAAACAAATACATTCGCCGATTTCAGAACTGATTCTTTAAACACGAACAGAAGGTACAATTTATATGCCGTAATAAATGAAAATAATCGGTTGTGTGAAATATGACACCTGACACAGGTAAACATGTTATTTTGATCTTTGACAAAGTTCTACGCGACAGTATTACTGGATTTATTCCAAGAGACAGGGACATAAAAATTGTGAATATCTATGTAATGTATGTTAATATCAATTCTGTATAAAAACACCGTTAATATTCGACTTACAAAAAAGGATTCTGAAAGAAATTTACGCACTATATTTTGATCGGAAGCATGTAGCTCTTCAAATACGTTAATAGGCCTGAAGCCTCACGTGACTTTCTCGGATGGTTTTAAGAACTTTCAGCCTACGGCTTTCGAGTTAAAAATTATAGATCAATTCTTTAGTTTTATGATATAACCTCTTTTGGAAATATAAAAATCTAACTGTAGGCAAATTAAACCAATAGACTATTCCAACAAAATGGGCTAAATATAAAAAATACATTGTCAAGTAAACTACAAAAAATTGTCAATGTTCAATAGCCAAGCGTCTTGCCTGCTCAACAACTGTCATTATAAATTTGGTCCATATCAAAATTTGGTTACTAATCAGAATTCCTTTAAATATCTGATATTTGAGAGATGTAGAAAATAAACCAAAACAAAAAATAAAAAAAAAATAAATCGAAAATTAAAAAAAAAAAATTGACTAATATTCATCCAAAAAGCAGTTGCTAACAAGAATTCCAAAATTACTATCATTAGTTTTATAGTTTTAGGAAAATTTGAACCATTGCATTACAAAATAATCTGCTTCAATCAGTAGGGTGTCAATATTAAATAATAAAACAAGTAACAGTTTCTTCCAAATCATCCGGAAAAAAAAATCTGTTTTTTTTCAACTGGGGAATAATTTGACATTATTTCTGTTGAAACTACAGGAAAAATATATGTTTCTTGAACTTCACTCACAAACAAATAAAAGTCCGAAGGACTTTTATGATATGTTTCTGAGTGACTTGGTCCCGTTTATACTCCAATAAATTCCTTTCAAATGGTGTTTAATCTTTATAATTCTTTTAATTTGATGATTTGTAATCAAATTCTTATTTTTATTATGCCAATCACACGTTTTTGTTCTACGTGATTGTCATGGCGTATGAATTTAGAGAGGTGAACTTAAACGTAGTTCGGTCAACGTCGTCTATCGAAAAATAAACGACTTCAGAAATTGCTACCGGAAGTAAATTCAACCAATCATGCCAGCATATTTTCTAATATGCAAATAATATAAGAATTATACCTGAATAACACTGATGAAATATATTTAAATTACATTTAAAAAAAACAAAGGATGTGAGGAGAGTTCATATTAATAGACCACTTAATGTTTGGTTCAAAGATATATTTGGTCTTTGGATCAGTACATTTTTCTGTCTGTCTTAATGTTCTCCCGGTTTAGGGGCTGGCAATGTGTTGAACTTGCTACGTGGTACAAGTCATGATTGCTCATTGTAATGTTGAAGGCCTTTTCAATGTGATTTCCAGATGAAGAAAAAATATTGTTCCATCGCTTGATTTATCCATGTAATTGCATTGAATGTTTTCTTATGTGAATAATTTTATTCCATATCCTTTTATTTTAACAGTTTATCTGCAAAATAATTTTTCACTGGTGATATTTTGCTTTAGGTTGGTCAAATTATGCAAGCCGTAGGTACTCCAACAAAGATTTTTATAAGCAAAGTTTGATAATATATCAATTTTCATTGCACAAATACATAATGTTCACATGGTGCATGAAGACGCACGTTAAGTGTTGTATTTAAAATACAACCCATACCTTTCAACTGCAAAGTTTCAAATAGATTCATGAATGCACGTAGGGGCACGGTAATTTTAACTTTTACTTGTTTTTGCAGTTTTCTTAAATTTTCGTCGTAGTTTATCATAATTAGTGGCCAAAGCGCCGTAACTCCAAATAATTTGGAACCAGTTTTTCTTTAGCTCTTAATATAACTGGTAAATGAGAAGAAAACCAATACCGGAAGTGCACAAATTGTAATTTTTTAATTGTGTTAATTAATCCTTAATGTAAATTTTTTGGAGATTAAAAGACTAATTTCTTATTATGGAAGCAGATAACTATCTTTTTGCACTGTTATATTCATTGAATGCGAATATTCAATTTTTTCGTTGGAATACCTTTACAAGGCCATAAACAAACAGTTGGTAGTTTGCTATAACGAGACATCGACTGACTGTCAATTTAATCGTAATTTTACTATCCCTGCATACTTTATTAGTCATTCTGAGATCGTCTGCTTTAACGAGACGACACAATGTTAAACAGGAATATTGACACCGATAAAATTTGTGAAAAGGTGTCTTTAAACTTCCTTTTACTTCACAACACAACACTCGACACTGTCAAAGTATAATCCATTTGCTTACAATGGCTATGTTACGGTATATACTGGAATTTTGATAATTTCTTACTTTTAATTTATCGTTCAACACGCAACTCTCGGATATGCGCACAATTATCTTTTGACAAGTGACCCGATCGAAGGCTCAAATAGAACACAAAACCGACAGTGGACAAGAACGCATTTCCGGATCGACGCGATTTTCCATTTTGGATTTTCTGCTTTAACGAGACGACACAATGTTAAACAGGAATATTGACACCGATAAAATTTGTGAAAAGGTGTCTTTAAACCTCCTTTTACTTCACAACACAACACTCGACACTGTCAAAGTATAATCCATTTGCTTACAATGGCTACATTACGGTATATACTGGAATTTTGATAATCTCTTACTTTTAATTTATCTTTCAACACGCAATTCTCGGATATGCGCACGATAATCTTTTGACATGTGACCCGATCGAAGGCTCAAATAGAACACAAAACCGACAGTGGACAAGAACGCATTTCCGGACCGACGCGATTTTCCATTTTGGAATTTCTGTTTTTTTTATCATTTTTCTTCCTTGCTCAAACTATTTTTTTTCAGCAGCACGTCGCTTACACTTACATCTTTCTATCTTAACACCCTTTGAGTCCAATATTGGTAAATTAAAAACGCAATAAATAATCCGCAACTTGTCAACTAAATGCTTGCACAATTCATATCGAAAAACGAAATGAGACAGCACAAAAAAGACAACACAAATAAACAAAAAAAGAACAAGAACCACACAAAACTAAAGCACTAGTAGTGTGAACTCCTACAAGAACTTGAAGTATCATCAAGTGCTCCGGAAGGTCAGGCATAATCTGTACCATGCGTGGAACGCGTCACACTGCCAGGTGAAAGCCCGGTTTTGTAAAAGTTAATGTTTGTTTGTCTGTCCGGTAAAAAACTCTGTATCTATCCAAAGATCTATTCCCGTCTGTGAAAAAGAAACATCGTAGCGGTCTGTCAAATTATAATGGCGACTGTAAAACTTCTGTACTTACAATTGCAACAGTTATTGAACATAACTTTAATGTATAAATTTTTGAGTCAGTAATTTTGCTTTGTTGATAAAATCAAAGTATAAAATACAGTCACGACAATAGCGAATGAGTTGTGAAATGTAGATACCATATTCTAATGCAACATTTATATAACGAATGTTTTGATTGGTCAAAACTGACCGTCAATTCCACCATCTACACACCTGTGACAAAGTAGGTTTCCTGTTTAGTCTGGTTCCTAATATTGTTACAACTTCACGAGTTAAAATAGAACATGAAATTGATTTGTTGCATTAGAATCGCAATAACAGTATATTATTTGAATACCCGAGGGCGTCAATCTTGATTTGACGGTCAAAATATCCGTTTATAGGCTCCGCTACGCGTCGCCTATAAACTGCATTTTGACCGTCAAATCTACGATTGACGTCCTCGGGTATTCAAATAATGTACTGTTATTGCGATTCTAATGCAACAAATCAATTTCATGTTCTATTTTTAATATACTGGAGATGTAGGATTATAACTGCTAAAAACCGGAAGTTAACTATCGGAAAGTCAACATCATCATGTTTGTCATAAAGTTTTGTTTTCAGACGTCCAAAATTGTCAATGTAGAGGTATAAGTCAAGGTGTGATGCTGATGATGGTGTTTTTAGTGGTCTCTTTAATTTCGAGTTCATTTGGGAACAAAATATGCAGACCATCCTTATATTGTGGATTGTATAATGAAAGAACATATATACCGGAAAATGAAATTAAAACCTTGGCTGTTTTATTTCCCTTTTCTGAACTAGCCTTTGTATGAACATAGCTTCATACGAATTAAGAAATCAATTTGCTAAAAGTGGAGCACAATTAGTTCCCATATGAATCCCCGTTGTCTGCTGGAAAACTTGTCCTCATAATTCTACAAATATGTTGTGAACCCAAAATTCCAGATTTGCGATGACATACTCCTCTTTATACATTTTTTGTGTGAATCAGTGTGATGTTAAACAAACTAGACCCCATTTTTACCTAGCGCCAATTATCTTTTCTCGCCCCTTTTTGGTACAGAAAGACTGATGTTTTAAATCCAGTGTACTCACTCAGTAGTTTTACCATCTCATCGAAGCGAAATCGATCTGGCGACTTTACAAGAAAACAAATCGAAACAAGTAAGCACAATTTGTTGTCAGCGAATCTGCATTAGCTAGAAAATGCTCTCTATGCAGATGTAAAATTTGAAGGACATCCACTAACTATTCTGGTGCCTGCATCCATGGAAGTAGCACGAAAAATTATATTGAAGGCTCCTCCGAAATCATTTGAACTAGACCCACTTCAAACTACTTAAAATAAATCCGGTGTTAACAGTATTCTTCCATTGATTACGAAAATAGGTAACATATGTCAATGGTCGATTCTTGTGTACCACCAACATTAAAGGAAGCAGTTTTGCAACCTTTGCTTAAAACACCCGGATTGGACAAAGAAGTTAAAAAAATACCGACCTGATTTTAATCGTCCGTTTATATAAAAATCCTAAAAAAAGTAGCTTGAACGTCGCCTAGAAAATGATCTTAAATTTAACCAGCTATATGACAAGGTACAATCAGCAAACGTGCACGCCATTCCACAGAGAGACCACCTTATTACGTGTACAACACGATAAAACTGTTGCATTCCACAACAACTTTTGTGCAGTTTTGCTTATGTTAGATCTTTCAGCTGCATTCGATGTTCCGGACCATTCAATCTAGCAAAAACGGCTTGACTATACATTTGGGATACAGGGTTCCGCATAAAATAGGTTTAATTCATATTTAAGAAACAGAACTCAAAGAATAACGATCGGTTCTGTTATTCTGATGAGTTTCATCTTCAGTATGGCGTTCCTCAAGGATCCGTCCTTGGTCTGAAACTTTATTGTACCTTCTCAAAACACATCGTAGAGATATGCCGATGACACACAATAGAAAAAAAGAAGGGAAACGGGGAATGTGTCAAAGAGACAACGACCCAAAGGGGAGTAATAACAACTCAAAGCCACCATAAGATCTTCAATGAACGGTGAGAAAACCCAACACCCAACGGCAGGTCGGAGTCTACATTGTTGTGAAATCACTTGAGAACTGGAATAATTTATTGGTACGACTTGACTCTTGCCTTAGTGACATTTGTTCATGGATGTGCTATACATGTATATTAAAATTTAAAGAAGCCCTGAAACATCCAATCAAAACTCCGTCAGATTGTAAATATTATCAATGTATCAGCACGTGACTGCAATCTTTGAATCTTGTTTTTACCAGCTAAAAAGTATTGGCCGACTATGCCCGTTCATCACTCAGGATGCAAGTAAAACATGAGTGTGTTCACTTGTATCATCTCGCCTAGATTATGTCACCCCCCTGTATAATATGCCAGCTACTTAAAAGTAAGTGAGAATCGAACCGTCGGTCTAAAACGAACAATATAAGGACATTGGCAACATCGAAAAAACAAAGAAACAAAGATATAACACATGTACAAAAATGAACAATATGGACCCAATAAAAAAAAAACCACCGGTAAGATTAGATGAACCAGTAGAGTAAGCATCTCCTGCTTCCTACAAAACACTGAAATTCAGGGACAGCAACATGTCAAAAGTACTGCTGCAAGCTTACGGATCATAACAAGGACACGGAAATGCGATCATATAAAGTTCTTTCCACTGGTTGCCCATACCATATCAGTGCAAATACAAATTGTTGCTATACTTATTTAAATGTATAAAGGATGAAGATCCAATCTACTTTGCAGGAACTTATTAATATTTACAAAACAAAGAAAGTATTGCGGTCAGAAAACATTATGTTATTAGAAACACCAACAGTCAGAACAAATAAAGAACGGCGAAAGACGGTTTGATATGCAGCCTCTGTTATGTGGAATGAACTACCAAACGAACTAAAAACATCGAATTTGAGCGTTTTCAAAAAACATTTGAGAACACATTTATTTATACGGGCTTTTTATATTCCAAGTTAGTTCGTAAATGTGAATTTGATATGATATGATTACAAAACTTTGATTATGACAGTGTGATAATTTAATTTTGTTGTCTTAACCTTACTGGTTTCAATTTATTTAGAAAAAAAAACATTGAATTTAAAGGTCTTTTTATAAATTATTTATGCTTTAAAGATTTGTTTAATCTTTTTAATTTTGATATGGTGACGAATTACCTATTTAGAATTTTACTTGAGTATAAAGATGTATTCTTTGTTCTGTTATTTATTTTTACCTCCGTTTAAATTTTTCCACTTTACAACTAGGATGTTTTTTATTGTGATCTCTTATTGTTCTTAGTGGAATTTTCCTATAACTTTTTTATTTCTTTGATAATCTGTTTGAATATTTTTCAACTCTTAGTCTTTACTAATTATGTGGTTGTTTATGTTTGTAAATACATTTAATACGGTGCCCAAGAGACGATTTTGTCGAATATGGCTTAATGGAATCACACACACCTGTATAATACATTTGTGGAAAGAGGAGACCATGGCACATAGAAATAACAATGTCGTAGAGATCGAATTTGGTCATTTTTTATTTAAAATAGGTTTAAAGGTCCTTAAATCTCATGGAACTGAAATTTTCGTCATTTTACCACCAAACCCCTCACGAAATTTAAAAAAAGGTTAATGTTAATTTTATACAGACAGTTCATTGTTATATTTTTATAATGGTTTGTCATTTATCTTCATTAAAAAAGTTTCACGGCTAGGATTTGTTTTTGAGGTGTGCAATTTGAAATATTTCATAATATCAATTATTATGAATTGTAGCCATTGTTTAAAGGAAACATTGAATTAAATTTTAAAGCCTTACCTCTTCAAAATTTGATAAAATTTTCTACAAAAAAAATTACATTTTTGTTTTTGATATGGCTTAAGTAAATTTCCATGAAAAACACGCACTACCATAAAACGTAATAAAACCAATAAAATGGACCAAAACCCTATTATCTTGTCTGCATGGATAGCGAAAATTCAATTTAAATTTGAAAACAGTAATATTATGTATATCGGTCCAATTCGAAATTCGACCGATATAACCAGTTAATTTGTTACCTTCATACTGATTAGAGTTGTCGCGCTTCGTACGGTGTCCAGATTTATCAAGCGATGGAAATTTCAGATTAACGTAACATTTTGAGGTTTTTACGCAAATTTAGTGCTTTTATTTCATGATTTCTCTGTAATGCCAGAAATGACATCCATGATTTTTGTCACATATGTACAGCTGATAATTGTGTTTCCGTTTAAAACAAAATATTTCGAAAATGCAGGTAAGTAAATTCGCATTCGAAGAAAATGTCTTAAATTCATGACCCTTTTTATTTCAAACTTAAAACCGACTAATTATAAAAGTCAATGAATTATAAGTTACATTCTAGATAGCAAATCAATATTAAAGGTCTGGACTTTCACAAAAGTAGCCTCTTATCAGGATACCAGAGACTCCTACTAATTTCTATAAATTTAAAGATACCATATCTAAAGCTCTGCTGTAGGGTACCCCATAAGAATGAGAAATTACAAAAATCGTGACCATGGAAACCATGACAATGAAAAATATAACATTTAATAATTATGCCAGCTTATACAGCAAACATTAGTCGTGTGTTATTCCGTTAACCCAAACTCGCAAACTAAGCGATTTTTTGGACATTGGGCACCCTACTAATTTGACTATGTGTATATTTATATTAGCATGTTTGTGTTTAATCAGCATTTATTTGCGAAGTGCTAAGAGTAACATATAATAAGATAAGATCTATATAAATATTGTTTGTCATTTATCTTTTCTAAAAAAAAATAGTGTTTATACTATTATATTTTGTAATAATAATAATATCCATGGTTTTTTGAGTTACCCCGGCTATTCCAGAGTGAGCTTTTGCCATCAATTTGCGGACGTTGGAAACTGTCGTTCATTCATTTTTTTCTCCTCTCAAACTGTATGGCCTATTTGGCATATCTTCGGGCACAATAGTCTTTGGTTGGATTCCTTCAAAAGTTTTGTCCCTCATGTCTACAACTCACCAAAAGATGGCAGTAAGAGGTAACCATAGTTCTTCATTGGACATTATTGAAATAAAGATTGAAACTTTCAGGTCAATGGATACCAGACGTAGTCACATTAGTCTTTGGATGGTACCCTTTGGAAATTGTGTCTTTTTTATTCCGTAATCCATTCATGGTGGCCGTTTTAATTCTGATTTTTGAACATATATTATTTGGTATTACTCGTCTGCCAAAAATCCTGAAGAATAATGTCCCTTTAACTCACCCACTCTCCTTTTAGACACTGCATGCAATTAGCAAACGTAATTCGTCTAATCTTATTAAAACAAAAATAAAGGTAAAATTTAGTGTGTGTCGTTGCAATGATACATATTTGGTCAGCACTTGAACTTGTAAAAAATCAAAATAACTGTTTCCAATTAAAACAAAAAGGTAATTAATTATACATGTATGAAGACTTGCACTCGGAGTTTTAAGAAATATGTTTGTATAGATTTTACAAATCCCTAGTAAAAATAGTTTGCACAATTTAAGAATTAGTTTGTATGGGTTATCTGCCAATGTAAGATTGCGCAAAGTATACAAATACCACATAGTATATGTCTGAAATCTTCCTGAGTTATTTTGGGGGATAAAATAACTACCAACACAAATCATAGTCACGCATGGTTTGATGCACACACACACACACATAAAAAAGGCGAAAAGAAAATTCAAAGATGATGTAAATTTCTCCACATTGTGATAAGTATTTATGGGAAAAAATCAGAGAACGAAGTCTATTGATAGTTTTAAACAAATCTTTATGATGTATTTACTACTGTGTCTGTTTAACTGGTACTAGTATAAACTTTTGAACCATTCTTGTAATTTGGTATTTGTCAAATGTTCTATTTTCAGCCATGTTAGACTCTTTATCTGGTGTAGTCGAATTTTAGCCCTTTCATTCGACGCAGAGGAATGACAATTTTTTTCAACTTTCTAGAAAAGTAACAGTCAAATTTTCCATGTTAAAATTTTGATTTGCAAACTGGGTCATTGGGTCGACTCGTTTTGAACATTTGTTCCTCACATATAAAGTCAACAAGAGTCTATCAAGAGCCTGTATCGTTTACCTGGGCCATGGCTGACACTGACAGTCCAAATAACCTCAATAACAAAGGACCTTTTATAGACCTTGATGTAATTTGCTTCAAAGTGAACTATATTTCCTCATAGAAATCATTTTGGATGGGGTGAAGACTTAATGGTCACTTTTTTTAAGGGAATTAATTAAAAATTTGATCTCTGATTCGAATTGGCTCAGTAATTTCAAAGAAGATCTTTCAAATAGGATTAATGTTAAACTATGTTCCTCACAGGCAGCAATCTTGGCTGTAATGTTGACTTGCCCAACACATTTTTCAAAAGGTGTCAAGAAAGGACTTTTATAACCTCGTATGGAACCAATTGGCTATGTTGTTTCAGAAAGATCTCTGAACGCTTCCCAAAAGAGTTAAATATTAAACCACATTTCCTCTAGGCAGCAATCTTGGATGTGATGCGGACTTGCCAGAACAATTTTTCAATGGGGACAAACTAGGAACTATTGTAACCAAGTTTGGTTTTAATTGGCCATGTAGCTTTAAAGAAATCTTTGAATGTATTATCCCATATGGTCCAATGTTAAACTAAGATTTCTCCTGGTACTCATCTCGGATGATGTATGAACTTAAGGGCATATCCAATAGTTTCAGGGGAGACAATAGAATACACAGAAGAAGGCAGTGTTACGTTGATAACTGTAACGTCACAAAGGAATTCCCATTGTTTTTGAGAAAAGGTAATTTGTGCCTTCCAATTTGGCGGACTTTCTGCGGGTTATCGACGGGAGATTTGTTTAAAGTTGCGTATTTTTTATGATTTACTCTTAAACTAACTCGGAAACCTCTATTGCTTTTGCCATTTTTCAGTAGCTTATTTTTAGAAGAACACAATATCAGAATTTCATAAAATCGACAAAATGAGAAGTCTTCAAAATATTGTAAATTTGACTGTGTAATTCACTATTTCGTGCAACTTTTTTCGTAATACTCTTTGATTCAGTAAAATATAACATATTTTCCTACATCAAATCAATTTTTCTGTAAATCCTTAAAAATTTAACTTTGTTTTTCTGTTGCCCTGGTACCGAGTAGATTAGAAATACTTTCTCAATTAATTTTTAAACTATAACTTATTTTTTTCTGCAAAAAACGCAAAAATGATCAATGTTTAAGGTCGATTTCCATGGAAACAAGATTGACGACCCAATATTTTCTTGTTATTTTTAGAATCCTTGGTATTTGTTTAAAAACATAAAAATTATCTAAAAATTATGGAAATTACAATATAGCAAGAAACTGTTGGATATGCCCTTAAAAGACATTTTTTAAAAGAGGACCAGCCAGAAACTTTAATATTGTAACAGAGATTGGATCAAATTAGCTATGTTGTTTTAGAAGATAAGACCTTTAGAATACTTTCCAAAAGAGTTAAATGAGAAACCATGTTCCCTGCTGTTGGCCATTTCGTATGAAATGCACTTTCCAGACATATTTTTCAAAGGGGGCCAGCTAAGGACTTTTGTGGCCAGTTTTTCCCAAACAGTCCAATGTTTGACAAGGTTGCCTTGGACGGTATGTGTAATAAACGTACTCCTTGATATACTGAACATTTTTGCAATTTAAACTTGATCTCGATCTCAAATCATTTTTGATACATATGTATAAGGCAACATGAATAAAATCACCAAAATATGGACCAATAAGGGCCATTACTGCTGTATGGGTATTTGTAATTTCTTCAAAACTGGCATGTGTGTAGATCTTGATGTACAGAACATTTTCGATGTTCAATCTTCACCTCCGACTCAAAATATTTTTGAAAAAAATGACGAAATATATAAAATCATGAAATATTTTACCAATAAAGGGCATTAACTCCCACAGGGGAATTTAGATTTTTCTTCAATACTTGGCATAAATGTAGATCTGGATTTGCTTTTAACTTATCATCTATCTCAAACTCTTTTTCAAATACAAGACAAAATATATTAAATCACGAAAAAATTGACCAAGAAGAGTAATCACTCTTACAGGGGTATCTAGATTTTATTCAAAATTGACGTGTGGGTAAAACTTGATATGCTGAACATTTATGCAATCTAAACTTAATCTCTATCTCAAACTGTTTTTGAAATACAAGACGAAATACCGGTATATAAAATCATTAAAAATAACTTCTGTAAGGGAATTTCGATTTTCTTCAAAATTTGCATGTTGGTAGATCCTGATATGATTAATATTTTTGCATTTTAAACTTAACCTCAATCTCGAACTGTTTTTGAAATACAAGGTGAACTATATAAAATCACGACAAATTTGACAAATAAAGGGCAATGACTCCTTAATAGGTATTCTTAAGATTATCATGTATGTAGATCTTGATATGCGGGAAATATTTGCAATTAAATTTAACCTGTATCTCAGACTGTTTTTGAAAGACGAGACGAAATACATAAAATCACGAAAACTTTTACCAATAAAGGGCAATAACTCCTATATGGATATTCAGATTTTCTTTAAAATTGGCATGTGAATAATCTTAATATGCTGAACATTTTTTGCAAATTAAACTTAAACGCTATATCAAATTTTTTTTGAAATACAAGACGAAATATATAAAATAACGAAATATTGAGGATAAAAGGGCGATAACTCCTTTAATGGTATTTAGATTTTTTTTAGAATTGACATGTGTGTAGATCTGGATATATTTAACATTTATGCATTTTAAACTTAACCTGTATCTCAAACTGTTTTTGAAATACAAGACGAAATATATAAAGTCACGAAAAAAATCGGCCAATAAAGGACATTGATATGATGAACATTTTTGCAACATAAATGTTACCTCTATCTCAAAATGATTTTGATATATACGACGAAATATATAAAATACAAAAAATTGACAAATTATGGGCAATACCTCCTGAAAAGATATAAAGATTTTATTTAAAGTGGGTATGTAGGTAGATCTTGACATGATAAACATTTTTGCATTCAAAACATAATCTCTATCTCAAACATTTTTGAAATTCAAGACGAAATATATAAAATCACGAAAATGTTGACCAAGAAAGGGCAATAACTACTACATTAGTATTCAGAATTTGTTTAAAATTGACATGGAGTTAGATCTTGATGTGCTGGACATTTTTACAATTTAAACTAAACCTCTTTCTGTTATAGTTCTTATCGTAGTAAATAAAACATCAAAAATATCTATGAAAAAAAGGTATTTACTCTTAAATTGGCGGCTAGATCTTGTCATGCTGATCATTTAATTCTGGTGTCAGATTTTTTAATATCTACAACATTTTTGCGTTATTTGCCAAAGACAGCAATTTACCTCTATGATAATTTTTGTGATAGCTACAATGTTGTTTGGTACTTGGACTAACCGAACAAATTTTAAAAACAACAAACCCTGGTGATGATCTAGGCCAAGTTTGGTTTAAATTTGCCCAGTGGTTTAAGAGGAGAATTTACGACGGACGCCAAGTGATGGCAAAGCTCACCCCGGCATAGCCAGGAGAGCTATCAAACTGAAAAACTGATTTGACCTATAAATCTAAATAGTCTCATTTCAGAAAGCTTTTAAAGTGCTTAAGTGCTAGCATGCTTTTAGAAATGGTGTTCCAAGAAGTAGATATCAACAAACTGTGAAAAACTGAATTGACCTATCAATCTCAATACTTTTATTTGAGAGATCTTAAAAAGTGCTAACTAGCTTTCAGCAATGATATTCCAAGAAGAAGTAGGTCACAACAAACTGCGAAAAACTGAATTGACCTATAAATCTCAATACTTTTATATCAGAGATCTTTAAAAGTGCTCACTAGCTTTCTGCAACATTGTTCTATCGAGAAGTAGGTCAAAACAAATTGTGTAGCATTTATAATATGATCAGACATAATAAAAAAAATAAAACTTCATTAAATCAAAGTCAGTTGAAATCATATACATAACGCAAACAAGTACACAAAACAAATAAACAAATTAAAATTCGAAATGAGTTACATTTGTGTAACTTTTAATGAAATGTTCTGACATCACTGTAGTTTGTGTTTTTTTTTTAAGAAATCGAAGTCATTAATTTACAGACGGATTCTAGTTACATCTTTGAACATCATTCTAGTGTATAATATTAATCCGTATTATATTTAAAAAAATTCTGGAGATAGTGGACGGTCAAACAATGGGAATGACGGACTCCAAGTGATGGCAAAAGAGCACCATGGCATAGCTAAGTGAGCTTTAAATCACAAACTTTAAAATGGACCACAAAAGGACTATTGTGATCAAGTTAGGTTTCAGTAGGCCCTGTAGTTTCAGAGGAGATCTTTGATTGCACTTTGCATAGGGTACCTATGGTATACTATGTTCTTCGCTGTCAGCAATCTTGGACGAACATAAAATCACAATCTTTGAAGAGGACCACCAAAGGACTGTTGTCACTAAATCTGGTTCCTATTGGTTCAGTGATTTAAAAGGTGATCTTTGAATGCATTTACGATAAGGTTCTAAGTTACACCATGTTCTGCGCTTTCCGCCATCTTGGATGAGGTACAAACATAAGAATAACAAATTTTGAAGAAGACCACCCAAAGACTTTTATGAACAGGTTTTGTTCCAATTGTCTCAGTGGTTCAAGAGAAGATCTTTAAATGCATTTCCCAAATTGTCCTAAACTGTTTTCCGATGGCGGACATGTTGCATCAGGTGAGAAAATAAACTTTAAGTCCATGGACTGGAGTAACCCCCATGCACCCAAACTTTCGAACCCCACCCATTCCGCCAAGTCCGGATACATCTGCTCTCTTCAAATAAAACACGCACTTGTTCCTACCGGAATTTTGGAAAATTTCGTTTTTCGTTCAAGTTTTTCTTCCAGTTGCTTTAAAATATTGACCAAATGCTTTCCAGTTATAAAAACGAGGTATCAAATGATTGCTTATTGTATTAGCTTTACAAAGAACCCAAGTTTTTACAATTTCTATACCCAGCACGTTCCATAGCGCAATTAAACGTACCCCTACCCCAATGAAATATTGACCAAAAACTGATATTTTCAATGAAATTGCGTAAGTTTGATGGTCTAGAGAACCTAAAGTGCATCTCAATTCCCGATTCTGAATATTGGTTTTAGCTTTTCAATCTATTTTCCTCAATATAAAACATGTTAAGACGATGTTAACATATTTTAAATGACCAAAATTTTATTTTCAAATAGACCAAAAACATGGACCTTTGAATAATTTCGTTTTTGAATAAGTTTTTATTTTCTTTTGCCTAATATTACTTTTAAGTAACCAAATTTTCAACATTTCAGATTTGTCAATAGTTCACTGTTAAATCGCAATTTATATCAAATCTATAGAATATATCTGCAGATATGCAAATTAATTGTTCTAAGCGATACTCTATTTGTCTTAAAACATTGATTAGAAAAACAAGGAGTGTTTAATATGACTCTAAATACCAAAAATCTTACCCCTACGCCAACAAATTTTCACAGAAATTATCGATTTTTTTGTCTATATTGGGATAAAAAAACACGACAGGCAAAATCTGCAGTGCATATAGCAAGGTTGCATGAATTCTATCATGATTTGGTATTCTAAATCCGACTTGTCAGCTTAAACTTAATATTATGTCCAATATTGATGAAAAATGGGATTTTTTAGCATTTCAGATTTGTCCAAAATTCACTTTTGAATCGTTAGATGTGGGAGATCTGGAGGATTTATCTGCAGATATGCCAGTTTATTGTTTTTACCGATACATAAGTTATCTTAAAACACTGCTTAGAAAAACAAGGAGTGTTCAATGTGACTCTAAATACCGAAAATCGTATCCCTACCCTAACAAAATTAAACTTAAAAGTCCCCAAAATATGTCTGTCTTTACATTATATATGAACATTGCATACTAATGTTCTACTTTCTTTGCAAAAGATGCATTTGATATATCGTAACATGTAACATTAACACCAAAATATAGGTAAAATTGAATATTTTGGACGAATTTCGTGAAAATGGGAATTTCCAGCATTTTTGAATTTTCCGAAATTCAATTTTAATTATTGAATAACTGCCCATAAACCACGCGCATGATCTTATTTGTGATATTTTTCAGTCTCTGTTGTGTATTTTGGTGTTTTAAAATGATATGTAATTGGACCTTTATACAATGTTCAGCTTTTCAAGCTGAATAAAATGAAATAAATTGTGTTGAATATGTGTGGTAAGGGGTAATATGTTTGTAATTTATGAGACTGTAGTTAGTCTCAAATGTTTAAAAGCATACTTTGTAATTGCTAAGATATAATGAAACGATATTTAGTTACATATCAATTTCATGAAGTATTTGCATCTCAAAGTCAAAACAGCATAAATTCTGAAAAACGGAAAATTCCCATTTTGCATACAATTTCGGGCAGTATAGTTGAAAAGAAATCTCTTAAAAAGTTTGAATCTACTTAAATGATCTTCTGCATGTCAGCTTTAGTGAAATACACACTAGAATCCCCATTAAACATTATCTTTTTATAATTTATAGCCTGAATATTTCAAATTTTTCCTTAATTATTAGGGTAGGGGTGCTAATTTATGAACCTAAATTATGTCTGAAAATGAAATGTGTGCGCACAATTTGAAGCTAATATATCATACATCGTTATTAAATCGGCTATCATTAAATATATATTCAGATTTCAATCCTAAAGTCAAAAAGTCGTAAATGTGAAAAAATCTAAAATTCCGAAAATTTCCATTTTTCAAAATTTCTATACCGAAAATCAAAATTTTATGGACTTTAATGGTTTTATTTTCCAACATTGTATCACACCTGATAAGTTAGGCATAAAAACTAGATCAAATGACGAGGATTGTTTATCTGAAAGGAACTGACAGCCTAAAAGCGTCATTTTCGCAATTTTTTCGCAGGGGGAGGGGTACATTTTTTGTATCTTGAGATCATAAAAAGGGCGTAAAGTGCCGAAACTTGTGTTCATTGTAAAGGATATTTCAATTAGCTTTGATTTGGTACCAAATTTCAGTACATGTTAAAAAATTATGGAGCTTCAAAGATTAAACTTAGGTTAAAACGAAAATACAAGAATTTTTCACGGTGTACTGTAAAAGTGGCCCTATACTGTCTATGCTTGCAGGTTATGTTCGTGTAAACATGTTTTATTTTGAAGAGGGGACATAGAAGGACTGAAAAAAATCGGTCTGGTTCGGAAGTTTGTGTATGTGTGTGTGTGTGGGGGGGGGGGGGGGGGTGCACGGAAAGTGTTTCCCAGTCCACGGACTATTTGAAAAAGACCACCAAGAGGACTTTTTTGACCACGCTTGGTTCTAATTGGATTAGTACTTCCAGGGAAGAAGCTCTTAAAATACATACTATATATCTTAAACTATGTATCTGCTGGCAGCCATTTGAGCTGTGAACATAAAAATCACGAATTTTGAAGAAACCCACCAAAGGACTATTGTGAACAAGTTTAGGTCCTGTGTTAAACTATGTTCCACATTGGCGGCAATTTTGGAAGAGGTATGGACATAAAAATTACAAACTTTGGAGAAGACTACCAAATGATTATTGTGACCTAACTTTGTTCCCAATTGATTAAGCGGTTCAGAGCAGAACTCTAAATGCAATTCCCATTAAGTTCTATGTTAAAACTTTGTTCCCCGTTGGTTGTGATCTTGGATTAGGAATGAACATAAAAGTTACAAATTTTTAACGGGACCACCCAAGTTCTATCGTGACAAAAATTGGTTCCAGTTGACACGTAAATTTTAGAAGAGAAGTTTTTTTGAATGATTTCTCATAATATTTTTGTGTTGTATTGTTTCATTTAGTTTCGTCTTCGTTTGTGATATTTGTGGTACCGATCTGTCCTTGTCAATGTCTGAACACTAAAGTGATTACAAAAACCCTTTCCCAAATTTAACCTTGGTACTGAAGTAACACGTACCATGGTATTTAATTGGTTTGTTTCCGGGTTAGAAAATGGCAACAACCAATAAGCTACCGAACAGATGTTTCAAAAACATATTTACATCACAGACCGTGTGACGGGTGCTTTTAACACAGTAGGACATGCTTACCCTTCCGGAGCACCTGATGTCACTCTCAGTTTCATGGGAGTTCACACTGTAAGTGACTTGGTTTTGAATGTTGTGTTTTTTTTTATTTCTTTGCTTTGTGGCTATCTAACGTCCTTGTTTTCTGTGTTCTCGTTTTTGCCATGTCTTTTGACTTCGATTTTTGTAAATACTACTTCTTTGTTCCTACTGTCATTGTTTTCTCATAATGTCCCTACGTAAAACTATGTTCCCAGCAGGCAGCCATCTTAGATGAGGTAGGAACATTAAAATCACAACTTTTGAAGGGGATTACCAAGGGACTATTGTGACCAAGTTTAGTTCCAACTGAGCAAGTTTTAAGAGATATTTGAATATATTAAACATACGATCCTATGCCTAAATATGTTCCGCCCTGGCGACCGTCTTTGATGAGGTTTGACCATAATTATACTAAATGTTGAAGAGTACCATCCAAGGACTATTTTGACCTAGGTTTGATTCAATAGACTCCGTGGTTCCTGAGAAGAAGATCTTTGAATGCAATACCCATAAGGTCCTATATACTACCTCTAGTAAATTCCTGACACGTTGGTTGGTCAAAAGACGTCACGTTCTGACCACACATATATTGGATGACTAAAAAAGTATGTAGTCAGCGGCAGCTATAAAGAAACGTCACCATGGATATATCGATACGTTTTTTGCAGTTTTCACAGGTTTTTATATGTTTACTCTACTATCGGGTTTTTATATGTTTACTGGAAAGCTACACTCCCCCACAATAAAAAATTTACTGACCGTGCATATACGACTAACAGATTTTTTGGTATGAACATAAAAATTGACATACCTAGCAGGGACCACCACAAGGGCTATTGTGGCCAAGATTGGTTCTAATTGGACCAGTGGTACCAGAATATAAGATCTTTGAATGAAAAGTTTACGACGGACGAAGGACGCCAAGTGATGGCAAAAGCTCATCCTGTCATAGTTAGGTGAGCTAAAAGCTGGGGCTTGAATTTAAAAAGGAAATAAATTGTCTGTGCATTACAGTATTTGAATTCAGTTCTAAAGAGGAAATTTGAAATGTGAAAAATTCACGCTTCTTTTTGTGAAAGGCGGTTATACGATACAGTTTTAAGACAATAATAACATTTCAACTTTGCAACATAATGTTATTTATTCCTGGCTTTTAAAATGTAAACAGACATAATGAAATCTAATAGAACTTTATTCAATCAAAGTATCCTTGATTGTTGAAATGGTTAAAATGATATACATAAAGAAAGCAAGTACACAAATCAAATTATTAAATCAATTTTCCAAATTAGTCACAGCTAAGCAGCAGTATAGTCCACTCTCCTTTTTAATGAATTGTTATGTAGATGTCAAAGTCATTAAATTCGGGACGGATTTCAGTTACATCTTTGAACATCATGATCATTCCAGCAGATAAAAATTAATCCGCAATATGTTTGAAAAATGTCTCGCGATAGTTTTCACAAGATAAATTATAATACTTGTGTACTTAACTCAAATAATCATGAATAACAAACAATCATTAGTATATTCTGCGGCTTTGATTGACACAAGTTATTACTATAGTTTGACAAAAGTAAGTTAAAATTAAACACCCTTAGCAATATTTGAAATAAAATCTTGAACGGTCCAACCATGGAATAAATTGTTCAAATTGGACGGAATTGAATTACTGTTCTTTCTAACATTGCACTCAGCATAGGTATGAGATAGATGTAATTTGTATTGCAATATAACTACTAATTGTATGTTGTTGGCTAAATATGCATAACCAAGAGAATTACGACCAAGGTTGTCTTTGGCACATATATCGGCACCACATTCGAGTAATGTGTTCACCAAGTCAAGATGACTTTTTCTAGAATCTCCATGCAACGTTTTGTCACATAAAACCATTAATGGCGTTATTCCGAACCTTAATTTACAATTCACATCCACACCACCGTCTATCAGTAGTCTTGCAAGCCTAAACTGGTTTTTAGATATAGCACTGAACAGTTGTCCTTCCCTCTCACGTCTTAATTCTGATTTTGACCACATATTATTTCGTATTACTAGTCCGCCAAAAATCCTGAAGAATGATATCATTAAATTCATCTTCTCTCCTTTTATACACAAAATAAATACGGACTCCTGCAGTTAGCAAACGTCATTTGTCTGTACTTGTTAATAAAAGCATCTGTACTTGTTAATAGAAGCTAAAGGTTAAACTACGTGTGCGGCATTGCATTGGCAAATAACTGCTGAATAATTGACCTTTTACAAAAATAAAAAATCACCCTTTTCCATAAGACAAAACATTTTTTTTATAATGGGGACACTTGCATTTAATCCTTATCTTTTTATTATTAATTACATTCGGTGATTTAAAACTGTTTGTACGGATTTTAAAATCCATTGGAAATTTTAAGAATTTGGTTGTACGGTTTTTGTCATTGTAGGGTTGCGTAAGGTGTGTCTAAAATTTGGGAGATAAAAATATCATACACAATGACAGAAAAAGGTGATGTTTATCAAAAGATGTAAATTTGAGCCGCAATTTTTATAATTATTAATGGAAAAACCAGTGATTTATTAATAGTTTCAAACAAAATGTTTGATGGTGTCTTTACTAATGTGTCTGATTAACTGTTTCGAGTATCAACTTTTGGACCATTTCTGTAATTTGTTGTCAGATGTTGTTTTTTCCTGCTTTATTAGTCTCTTCATTCGATATATCCTTAATTAGTCTTTTCATTCGATGAAGAGGAATTCAATCAGGTTCTTGGAAAAGTTAACGTCACATTTTTCACGTTAACATTTTCGAGCATATACAAACTGCATCATTGGATGACTCATTTTGAGCAATTTTTAATTTTGGAACAGGGCTTATTCCTTGAGCTAGCCAGTAGTTTAGCGGCGAGCACTTTTTGACCCATCTTTCTTAATTACGTTTTGTCATATGCTTTTCTTTTCCTAGATAGTCGTCATTGAGTTAGTAGTCTACCTGTATTGGGTTTTATTCGCATTTTTATTATACTATAGGGAAACAGGATAGAGAAAGGGGAGGTTTGGGTACCCATAAACCGGTTTAACCCTACCGCTGGCTTTTGCTAGTGCCGGTACCAAGTCCAGCTATCCCGAGTTCCTATCATTATTTATGTTTGTCTTTTGTTTTCATTATTGCTTTAGTGCAGTTCGCTTGTAAATTGTGGCATGTGATTGTAGTTCCCGGTCATTGTAGGTGTTTACTGTTATCCTGTTTTTGTAAACTTACTTACAATCCGAAATATTAAATTTTGTTTCACGAAGTAGGTCATTAAAAACTAAAAAAAATATGACCTGTTAATCTCAATACTTTAGTCAAGAGATCTTTTAAAGCGCTAAATAGTTATCAGCAAAGGTGTTCAAAGAAGAAGTAGGTCACAGCAAACTGTGTAGATAACTAAGCTGTCACTGTATAAGTGTTAACCTGATGTCTGAACATGTCCGTCAGTTGAAGATTCAATCTGTGATGTATACCTTTTATTGACGCATATTACAATTTTAGGCCATGAAATTGGTAACTCGCGTTTACTTACCGAAAACGATAGGGTTTCTGTTCAGCGCAGAAAAGCGTCGCAATGTTACCAAGAACTATCTTTAAAAAAGATAGTCGACGCGATAAAATAGGTGTTTTCGTTGTTCTTCAAAACAACAATGTGCAAATATTGTGTGAAGAAATGCAACAATCACAACATACATGTTATTTTGATTGAATCTGACATATTAAAGGTGTAAGTAAATAAAGATCCGAGGTGGTTTTCAAGCTATATACTGTCTACTTCAATGGATTTAATTGTGTTTTGGGTATTTATTTAGGAGATTATACCAAATAAACCAACCAAACATCATGAACATAACTTGGGGAAATCGCTGAAAAAGGCTGAAAAGTATAGATTATGGGGGCGTTTTTGGCATATTAAACATTGGCCAACCTTTTGTACACTGCAAGCTTCATGATATATTGTGTAAAATAGTAAATTAAATTATATATACATATTTTGAGTGTACACGTGGTTGTATACTCCTGTTTTATTCAAAAACCAATCAAAAATGTCCAAAAAACTGCAATTTTGAACATTTTGCCTTTTTCGGCTAATTTTTGGGCATTATTTCTAGGATCCCAGTAGTAATTTTTGCAAAATGAACACCAATCTATTTAATGCAACCATTCTACTATATGAAAACGATCAGACAATAAAGTTTTGACAATTTTTCAAAAATGAGGAAATAAGGGGGCCAAAAAGGGCCCTTACCGAACCTTGTCCTTTGGTTCTACATGCAGGGCTCTTATACAACAGGGCATTTCACATCCAAACTTCTATGGAAATATCATTTACAAAGCGCATAAATTCAAAAATTATTAATCTGTTAACAAGGATATAAACACAACATTGTTGTTAAATCTTTACTTCTGGTTTTTGCTGGCAAAAATATTGATCGCCTCCTAAATGTTTTACACCATAACTAAATTTAAACAATTTTTCATATTCGCAGTATTTGGCATTGTACACTATCATGTCCTTCTATCTTAATGGTGATTTTGTTATAGAAAATCCTTCTAGAAGTATTTCAGTTGAAGTTTCATATGTAAGAAGGCTTGATATCATAGTCAACGAAAATTATGTCCTTAGATACTGTCAGTAACTGCGAGCATTTGTCCGGAAAGTACCCGTATGTATTGTCCTCATGTTTTATGTACTTCATTGTAAGGCTACTCGTCATGATAAGTTCGACTTTTTCTAGTTTGAATTTCACTGTGAGTCTTTGTGTGCATTTATTTTTTTCACTTTTTTACTTTCCTGCTGTAATAAAAGAATGGATTCATTGGATCTGAACTAGCGTCAATTGCCAATTTTTCGGTTTTTAAGCGTTAACTCCATCAAAGGCATTTTCTACCAATCAAAAAAAAGTAATTTTTCAAATAACGTAATTTTTCTAAAGCGGCGATAGACAGTTGAAGATTACGAAATGGAGATGTATTTCATTCAAATTTAATACCCAATGTTTCTTGCTCATGTGAATGTATTCATGAAAATGTTGAACATTATTTATTAAATTGTGTAAAATATTCTAATGAAAAAAATATTTAATTTACGGAACTAAATACGATAGATCTAGGCGGACTGGAAATAAATGAAGAGATTTTACTGCATGGAAATGCACAACTTGATCATGAAATAAACATGGCATTTTTATCAAAAGTTCACAAGTTCCTTAAAGACACCAATTATATACATGGTGTATTTCTGTTCATATTTCCTGAATATTATCACCATGGCTGATATGTCGTCAGCAAAGAAACCCAAGGACAGAACACCAAATTTTTCAGCACCAGAAATCAATGAAATACAGAATAAAATAGAGAGTAATTGTTCAATATTAAACGAAACATTTGGTAATGGAGTTAAAAATGGAAAAAAAACTGCGGTTCTGGAGAGAATAAGTGTGATGGTCTCTGCCCTTTGTATTGCAAAAAGGCCTTCAAAAGAATGAAGGGACAAGGGGGCAACAACAAAGAAAGAGACAAAAAGAACCTTTAATTAAATAATATCTGACAGGAAGAAGTCTGGAGGTTGTAGCAATAGAGAAGGGCATAGATTTGTGTAAAGACTAAATAAGCCTTCAAGACTTCCAAGGAATTCCGACCCATCTAAAATTTTCTGTAATAGCTATCAGTCAGTTAACGGTTCGGATAAAAAGCACCGCGGGCGGGCATGAGCAGCTTAGCAAATGGATTTCTTGACATGGACTAGGTGGATTTGAAAGTTGATTTTCTGGTAATTGTTTCTTGATGATAATAGCAATAATACTAAAATCGTTATAAATTCATGATTTATAATCATATCTTTCGCATTTGTTTTGGTTTTTGCTTTGGTATTCATTTGGAACATAACACTTTGTCCTAGACAAATACCCATTATGAGGAAGCGTTCCATGTTATCTGGGAATACAGCTTTGGTTTTGGCCAAGGATTTTGTTAACACGGTCTTTGAATTTGATACTTTTGTTCTATAGGTATAAACGTTTTGGAACTGTCATTCATTTCTTTGCAAACTTCGTCTGTGTTTTATACATTAATCATGTACTGCAACGAAGAAATTTGCGAGCATATTTTGATGATTTGATATAATTCATTGCAAAAATTCATAATGATAACATCGTACATGAAGACGCACGTTTAGTGTCGTATTTTAATATACAACATATACTTAAAGGGTCGTATAAATTGATGAATGCACGAAAGTGAACGGCAATGTTAACTTCTACTTGTTTTGCAGTTTTCTTGAATTAACGTCGAAGTAAATCATAAGCGCCGTAACTCCAATTTGTTTTCTTCTATTTTTCTTAGATCTTAATGGGACTGGTAAATACGAAGCAAAAAAAAAAGCACCGGAATTGGACCAAAATGTAATACTGAGTTACTTTATCCTTCACAAAATGTGATGGAGTTTAAATTAAATAGTGTTGAAGCAGATAGCTGTCTTTTTGAAACGTCATTTTCATTTCATTCGATCATTCATTTTTTTCTTTGAATACCTACATTTATCAGACCATCTTCAAAGAGACCTTGACCCTTGAAATATATTTAAAAAATCGAACTTTTTATTCAATGTGTATTCTGTTAGTTCATAGCTCATTGACACTTTATTATGAAAAGTCAAACTATTTTTTTTTCAAAGGCATGTCCTTTACACATACGTCTGACTATCTAAACACCCATTCATTCCATTATTTATAAATTACAGAGACAATCAACAAATCTATCACTTGTCCATTAATTGCCTAGGTGCTTTCTTTTTCTGTATTATTATTATAGCTCAGTATGTATTTCGATATGAATTGTTTATTTGATAAATTTACTATTTTTCACACTTGTCACAAACAGACTATTTACCGGTCAATAGTTTCATTGACTATTGACTGGTGATGAACTATTTACTGCAGTCATTAAATGGGACAATGAATTATTTACTGGTCATTAAGTAGGAGGATAAAGTGTAAACCGATGACGCCACATTGATACATTTGATGTTGAATTTTGGTACAATAAATACAAATGTTCTTATTTATTGGCTATTCGAACAATAGCAAAATTATGGTTTCCCTCGACATCAACTATTTCCCTCCGCTTCACGTTTGGGAAATAGTTGTGTCTCGGGAAACCATTAACTTGCTATAATTCTCATAGTCAGTTAATAGGTGTATACTAATATCTATGTTTCTCAGACTTCCGGAGTACAGTGTACTGTTTATTTATTTCCTTTTTAACAAATGCAAAGAACAACAAATTAAGAACTTGTATCTAAACATAAATGCGGGTGACTGGTCATGACAGAAACAGAGAGTTTGCCTTATGTCTCTGGTCATAACCCACGGGCGGGGGGGGGGGAGGGGTAACTTAACTTATGTTTTGGTACGGGTGTGCGGACAGTAAAATTAAAAACAACCCTATTCATATATTTTGCCGGGGTGAAAAGGGAGTCCCTTTCATATATTTTCTGAAATTTTGCAACCTATTCATATATTTTTGTTAAGTGTAAAGGTCATATGGATAATATCATTTTGCTTATCTGAAGATTAATTTTGCGGTTATATATTTAATGTTGAAATTGGCAACCTTATGATATGTCCCAAGTGGAAATTCAGACCTATTGATATATTTCTTCTGATATTTCTTAACCTTATCATATGTTTCAGACCTGAAAAAACAGACCTTTTTGGGCCGCGCATCCGTATCTACCTTTGTAATGGAAGTTACCCCCCCCCCCCGTGTCATAACCACAGTTGAAAGGGTGTGATTTCATAATGATTGTGCCCGAAAACATTTGTTCCAAAGGACAAAATATATATTACATAATATTTGTTCCTAACTGAATAAAAGGCATATTATATTAAAAAATAATAATATTTGTTGCTGTGGAAATTTTTTAAGCGAAACAAATATACATTAAATCAAATTTAGACGAGTTAGTGTATGTGTTGAGGTATCTGAAAGGAATTGTACGAAAAAAGATAATAAATAAATAAGCAGCTCGGGCACTTCCTGCTTACAAATTGGGTGTTAACACCATTTTTCTGGGGCGGGGGTTTCATTTTTGTTATTGAATTTTGTTTTAAATAAATTGGAATAACTCTGAAAATGTCTCATCCAAGACAAAATAAAGTTTTACTGTAAATCAAAAGCAAAAATGGAAAAATAAACTTTAAAAACAATTCATTGAGGTATTTTAAAATAAAATTGGATGCTAGGAAAATAGTATTACCAAAGATAGACACTACCACCGAAAAGAAAACCATCATCCTGCACTAGTTTGTGTCCTGAAGATGCACTGTAAAATGTGTTTAGGGCCTAAACATTTTCCTAAACACTATTCTTGCAACAGATTTTAAACATGTTCTGAACCTAAACATGTTTAGGAAAATGTTCAAAGTCTAATCATGATTAGGTTTTATGTGTTTAGCTTGTAAACATGTTTAGACACTGTGTTCAGGTCATTTATTATAAATCTTTTAACTTTTGAAGAGTTTGTCGGTGCATCCTGGATTTTATGTGTTAGTCTTGAATATTTAGGCATTGGTGCTGAATAAAGCTCATAAGACTTCTCTATACAGAAATATTTACACTGCCTGAAAACTGACTGCACAAAATTACACTTTATCTGCATTTATCCACAAAAAAAAAGAAAACAAGCCTCAGCATCTCATCTTACAAGCCAAGACAAATCAAAAACTTAATTTGATTAAATGAAACCCATTACCTCAAGATGAAAACCAACAATATAACCCTTATTTCTTCGGAACATCTCATATCCTCGCACAATATTTAATACAGCACTAGATTTTTATAATCATTTGTGTGGTCCCTGTTTTTATTATTAGTAGATAATTATAGTTTGGAAGCATAATGAAATATAACAGAATGTAGAATACAAATCATATATATTTATTACAAATATTACATATATTTATATCCATCAATATAGGTCACGGAATGTCCATTAATATAGCTCAAGGAATGTCCAACAGTATAACCCACGAAAGCCCAACATGATAGCTTACGGAATATCCAACAAACGTCAATATAATCTTTAATGCGAGTACTACTGTCATTTCGAAATTTTAATAAGAAGCCGCATATCAAATTGGGAATTTTCATGTTCAAAATTCAGAATCCTTTAAAACTTCCGTAAAGTAATAACGAACATGTTGATGAAGTTAAACTGCATGGGCTATTGTTTCAAACAGTTTCTAGGGTGTTATCAGTCTTTGCTCCATCGTAGTGTTTGACAAGATTGGATCTCGCATAATGTTGACTTTTGGACAGCTTCTACTTGGAAACAGATAGTCTAAAACATGGACCTGAAAGAAAAAAAAAGAGTAATTCAAAACAAAAGTTTAAGATGGAACCTTATAACAGCTTAAAATTTAATTGCATATATATCTAAAATTAAAATTCACAAGTAAAATTTACATATGTAAATACAATTTAAATTAACAGATACATTCACGTCACAGATGACATAGAACATCGGTAGATCTAAAGAAAATTAAACCGAATATGATCCAAAATGTATATTGGCCTCCCCCTTTTTCTAAAAAAATATTACTTGAGCAGCGTATATATGTAAAAAAATCATTAAAAAACAAATATGTTAAATTTTCTAATTGCTGCTTACCTAAACGAAGATAATTTCGCTATAAATATTTCCGTATTCCATGCTGATATCTGCAAAATAAACTTTAGTTCCCCTACTTGTTTACATTATCTTTCATAGAAAATGGCTGACGACGCTATTTTTTTGTGTAAAATGATACCATTGGAGGGCAAGTTTTATGTGATCTAACTCTAAACATGTAAAATGTTACATGTTCTAACTCTAAACATGTAAAGTTGTACATGTTCTCAGTCTAAAAGTGATTAGGAAATTAACTTGTTTAGAAATCATGTGTATAGAATTTAAACATTTTCCTAAACATGTTAAGGCTAAACATGTTTCACATGGTGTTCAGAGCCTAAACACATTTTTTACAGTGTGATGACAGAGACAGAAAATTCTGTGAATCATGTGTTTGCACAAATATGTGTAAATTAAATTCAAACACTAATATATACCAGTAAATACAATGTTTTCTCGGGAAACGGATGACAGCGATTTTAAGAACACTTTGCCAGTCATTTTTATGTTTGTTGACAATCCTGCGTCCATTATTATAAATTTATAAATGTAGTGTTGCTCGACATCCAGCAATGAATTCCTCTCAAATTAGTGTTAGGGCCGTCTTTAACTATTATCAGGTATGAGCAAAGCTCATTATTATATTTTACTAAGTAAGTGAAGATTTAATTGGATGAAAGCAATCATGTGACTTCAAAATAACTCGGATGTTTTAGCAAACAACCTCGATATGACATCACTTCGGGAACAACCCGTAGATTCTAGAAATCATTAGCAGATTATATCAGTCTTCTTTGAGAGATGAAACCATAATAAGACCTCTTGATTTGGAATTAATGAAACTGTTTAAAATATAATAAAATAATAATGGCCCTCTGTTGACGCGAAACATCCAAATTTGTCAACCCTTGGAGGGGTGGTTTCCCTCGGGCAGAGCCCTCAGGAAACAACTACCTCCTCGGGTTGACAAATCTGGATGTTTCCCTTAACAGCGGGCCATAATTGTATATTATTGAAGGCCTCATGATGACTTCAAGATGAAGAGCAAAAATAAGAAGCATTGTTCCACTGCTTTGTTTTACAATGTATCTAAAGAAACTTTGTCTCTTGTGCATTTACTCCACATCCCTCCATTGTATATTGTGTGATAGAGTTTTGTTGTTTCAATAAATAACAAAATACCGAATTTTCTGTTAATTCATTTTCTGCATATGCGCATTTCGACAACTAATGTCATCAGTGCAAAAAACCAAAACATTTATAGAACAAATAACCAAAACGATCTAAATAGTAAAGCCAACATTCCGCTAAGGACGTAGCTAAGGGACAATTGAGTTTATATTTTTGTAATTATGTGTTCACCATATACATTAGCCTTGCATAGGATTATGTCAATTGTACCTGAAAATGGACAATAGAGTCTGTAAGGCTCGTCATGTGACTTACGAGAAACCACGATAAACAGTCAATTCGAAAACGTTTCCCGCCAAAACATGACGTTTAAAGATTGTGACGTTCAATTTTTGCTTGAAACGTCATATATCTTTGTTTAAAATGTAATTTCCGGGTACAATTTTTGATCCCGGAAGTTCCAAAATTGTACGAGACTTACAGGCCCTATTGGTTAATCAAATGTTTTATGGTTTTACATACATTATGCATGATTGATATACTGTCACAGATTTTTTCTTTGAGGTGGTTGTTTTTTTTGTAGGATTTGTTTTTTTACAATTAGTTAGGAGTGCTTGTTGAATTTGTGGTGCTGATATGACGTTTTATTGGTTTGTATACAAATCTTTTAATGCTTATAAACAGCAGTATTTTTCAATTCCTTCGTACTTTCTTTTTGCATCTTCAATTCCTCCTAGACCTGAGAATAAACATAACAAGAAAATTGCAGCAGAGCTGCGAGAGGGGGTTAACTTGAGACATGTTAAACTTGAAGTTCTTCAANCCCCCCCCCCCCCCGTTTTCACATCATTGGTCCATTGGTCATCGTATCAAAAATTATTTTATTGACAGATGTGCTCAAGTTCCCTAAATATACTCTCCAATTCATAGTGAAATATTCAAATTTACACCTACATGTAGTCTAATTATTTTATAATTCACGATCCCAAAATATAGATTTCACCAGTTTATGCGATCTCTGAATACATTGCAATCTCAGTAGCACTTCTGTAGTTGTCGGCCCTTGAAATGTAACGTTTGTTGTACATATATTTCCGGCGTACATGGCGTAGCAGACGCTTAGTAGTTTTCATTTGAAGATTGACGATTTTCAAATTAATTTGAGCATTATTATGTTTAAAGCGTAATGCCAATTCATTTTGAAAGTTTTCAGTCAAATATTCACACCAGTGGGCTATCAACATAAGGCAAGGAAAAGGAATATCTAACTTCAAGGTAAGACATATATCATTCATAGCATTTTCATCGTTGCAGAGCTCTTTGGAGTTGTTACATGGGCACATTTTTGTTAAATGAGTGCATGAACATTTGTCAATAATTTACTGCCATTTTTATTTACGTTGTCATGACGTCCGTGCTCCCCGTTTTCATTCGTGTCATGATACTTGAGGCCGGGGTGCCTTTTGGCTTTGGCACATCGACACTATTCATTGTTTGCTATTAATCACAATGTTCGTGCCTCCAGCACGACAGTTTTATCCTTATCATAGCGGTCTTCTTTAAATTGACTCCGATACTTGGGGAAATGCGTTGCTACGGCAACCCGATGTTTGCCAAATCATGGGCAAATGACGAACGCGTTCTCATGGGGAATCACACTTTCCTTGTTATTTATTCTTTATTTAATATGTTTGTGGTCGCACGACAGTTGTATCAATTTGTTCATATTATTCTTGCCTTCGGCAAGACATTTTACACATACGAAACTGCCTGTCTCGTGTGATCACGCGTTGTCTCGTGTGATCTCGTGTTCGAAAATACGAAATACAGACGAGTTGTCTGCTTAGTTATACGGTCGTGCCTTCGGCACGAATCATACTGATAAATTGTTTATACTATTCATTTCATCATTTGATATTTTTTCTGGTGTGGTCGCGCCTTCGGCGCGACTTACGATTTCAGTTCGAAACCTCGTATACAGCTTTAGCTCTTCCCACTTCCGCTTCAGAACGAAAAGTGTTTACAAGTACCAACCATCGTTCGCTTCGCTCACACTGGGTTGGTAAATAATGTCACAACGGCATAAGAATATCGCAGGAATAAAGGATTAGTAATTACAATCAAAGCTCCGATGGAGCTGAATTTCGAAGCCCTGAAAATCTGCACGTGGCAAAGCTTCATAGTCATCCAAAGAACCGCTGCATACGTCTGCATGTATTAAGTTATTCCGTAATACGTGAAAATAATCAGTTTGTGTGATTTCGCATGTCGATTTCTTTTCTATAAATATATGCATTACACTGTCACAGGTAAACAAATGTTATTTTCATCTTTGACAAATTACTGCGCAACAGGTTCGTTGATCCGAGACGCAATATAAAAAAACGAGTAATTTGATAAACATACATTTTGTTTTCACCTTTATAAAACAACACCGTATTCAACTCAAGAAAATGAAGAAATATAACATAAAAACACAATGTATACGATTTTGAAAGAAACTTGCGTACTATATTTTATCGGAAGCACGAAGAACATCTTTCAGAGCAGTTAATAGGCTTGAAGCCTCACGTGATTTTTTTTCTTGTCATTTTAACATCTCTCCAGCCATTTCATTTCTTCGAGATAAAAATCGGAGTCCAAAGACGTTGTAAAAATGAGAACACAGAAAACAATGACATTGAACAGGACAGCTACAAAAGGCAAAATTAAAAAAAAAACACACACAACATTCAACAGAGAGGCTCTCACAGTGTGAACTACCATGAAACTGAGAGTATCATGAGGTGCTCCTGAAAGGTAAGCAAGGTTTGCTCTGTTAACAGAACTCGTCATACTGTCGGCAAGTCGATCTAGGATTAAGTCAAAATAGGTATAGTCAAATCCAAGAAGACGTGAATCTAGCTGGAAATGTCCGTTTTCATTTGGCCATTGAAAGTTCTTGAGGGATGAAAGAAACATAGGCTGAACAAATTCTTGACTGAAATCGTCGTATTTTAGAGCATTTCTCAGTTGAAACCTTGCAAACGAACGACTAACTTCCAGCTGTATTTCTTACAGATTTTAATATAAAATAGACGATTTTTATACGAAAAAAATGTTGCTTGTCTTATGTATATTTATTCCAAAGTACATTAATTTTGATTTTTTTTGCCTTTTTAGAAGCATACCTCCTAATGGCGTAAACTTGCGACCCCCTTCTATTTTCCCCAAAAATTACTTTAATTACTAGTATATGATTTGATCAGTAAGAGTAAACATCGAAGCACTTTCTCGTATTTTTTTCGTTATATTCAGCCCCTCAAAATTTGCATGTTTAGTCGCAAGCCTAAAAACATGTTTAAGGAAGTGAAAATTTATCACTTCTATTAATCCAAGAATGACGAAAAGACTTATTAAATGATTGGATGGTAAGAGTAAACTTTGCTACCCGCCATAGAAACAACTAATTGTTTGCTAACAGCGGAGCAAGAGAAAGTTTTGAAGGCAGATCTATCGATTACATTCTGGCGATATTCTGTTAATTAGAGTTATGTTGCTTTAGCTATAAATTCAGTTTTTAGATGTCAAGATGAAAATGAAAGTTAAAGACGAAACGAAGGGAAACAAAATTAATATTAGTTCGTAATTTAGGTTACCTTTATGACCACACACAGGTATACGAATGCTGCTTCATCATCCCGATTGTCCCTGTATTTTAATATGTGTCTCATCAATACAACCCAACACATTTTGAAACGGAGGAGTGCGGAAAAATATAGACTTTATGACATTCATCTGATGTACAACGTTTGACCATATTAGAAGTGCATTTGCAACAATGTCTATAGTCCTCGACATTGTGGATTTGTCAAAGCCAAGGGAGTCACGAATGACCTGTAGAAAGATACTGCTTTTTTCACGTGCACAGATGGCAGTGGTTGTAAAAGTACTTTGCCAGTTTAATTAATATTTCTTGACAATTCCGCATCAATATGACCAGAAAAGACATGACTATAACGTTGTTTTTATTTAGCAAAGTATTCCGCTAAGGGTGGTCTTGAACTTACTTTGAGGTATGAGCAAATTTACCACGGTGCTAAGGGTCAAATTGAACTTACTTTGAGGTATGAGCAAATTTACCATGTATTTGTAAAGACTTTGTCTCGTGTGCATTTACTCCATATCCTCTTATTCATCACTGAAGCACAGGCGTTTTTTTTTCTGGCTATATTTTTTAAGCTCATTAAAGTCACAAAGGTAGGTAATAGATTCGCCCCAAAATCGATACCTTTCCTCCTTCTCTATTCCTTGTCCGTCAGGTCTGTTAAATTATTTTCCTTAACCCTAATACCCTCTCTTTTCGCTGTCTCTGAGGCAAGACAACGGAGGCCATCTTATATCATTATCCAGATCTAAATCATCGTTATTATTTTTTACTGTTTGAACATGGCAAAACGCTACGTTTAATAACGTGTATCCAGAGAGTATGAATCTCCTTACAAAATTATCTCAAGGTCACCTCCGGGGATCGAACCCGGGACCTCTAGCACCTTAGCCAGCCACCTAACCGAATGAGCCAAAGAATTATTCCATTAGCTCAGACGATTTTTACTGGCTATATATCTACTATCTACTACAACGCAGGTAGGCTGTCCTGTCACACTCCCCCCACCTCGATAGTCGTCATACTTGTTATGTATGACTCTCAACACAAATCTCACACATAAATATTTGACGAAAGGATATGGAGTAAATGAATATGAGATCATAACACATATGTTAACTGGGTATAGCCCTAGTTAGCTCCTTCTAACCACCATGGGTGTTTTTGCTGGACGCCAAATGTAACCGGAGAGCTTGAATCTCCTTACAAAATTAACTCCGAGGTCACCCCCGGGGATCGAACCCGGGACCTCTAGCACTTTAGCCAGCCACCTAACCGAATGAGCTAAAGAAATATTACATAAGCTCATTCGATTTTTACTGGCTATATATCTACTACCTACTACAACGCAGGAAGGCTGTCCTGTCACAAACGTAATTAATCGCCAAGTCAACATAGCTATTTCTACATTAAAATTTTTAAAATTACCGATACGTCAGTAATTTTAGTTTAGGTGTGTTACAATAAACGTGAAGGTATACAATCAGAATTGTATTGTCATCATAATCTTTGAACTTGAAAGCCAGTTTTTCTCTGTTTCTTTTTATGTGTATGTTACGGCACATATTGTCGCCCCTGCACATATTGTCGCCGGCGACAATATGTGCAGACGTATCGGCACATATTGTCGCCCTGCACATATTGTCGCCTACACATATTGTCGCCGGCGACAATATGTGCAGTACATTTTCGGCACATATTGTCGCCAGTTTTAAAAGAACTTGTACTTGATAATACATTACAACAAAACGTTGAAGTAACAAATGTTGTCTCCTTGACATTTACCCCATTTCCTTTCTTTTTCTTATTCATTGATGCTGAGTCTTTAGGAATAAAATAGTTTGTGTTGTCTTGGAAATTGAGAGTGGAATAGAAATTTTAAAATGCAAAAAATACCAAAGTTGCATAAAAACAGTAAATCACGTTATGCTGTACACGTGTTTCAATGAGTAACACAAGAATCAAATAAAATGGAAAGCCATAATCGAAAAGTATTCAGAAAAGAAGCACTCATTACCAGAAATATCGAAACAGGAGGCACAATCTAGTACCAAGGACATCCACCGCAAGTGCTATACACGGAATGATCACTCAGAATGAAGCTTAATGAATGTTAGTAGTTGAAACATAGAATCTCATGCATGCAACGTATGTGAAAAACTGGAAATACAAAAAAAAATATTGAATGGTATCAAATAAAGCTACTTAGGGCTGAAAAAAAATTAAGCTAGTTTTCTCGTCATATTTGTAAGTTTGGCGAATTAATAATGTCATAGAAAAGAGTGGAACTGTAAGGGAATGTGGTGACGCTTAGGAAGACTTAATTTATTTCCTATATCGAATTACCTTTATTCTTACTTCCTAACCCAAACCTGTATGTTGTTTTTTACCAATAATGTCGTTTTTATTTAGCTTTTATTCAACCCGCTACGCATAAATTTCTAGGCTTTCTTTCAAATCCATAGCATCGTTGTCACTCTTTATCTTTAAATGTTTAAATTGTTCCTAATTGTTCATTCCACGAAACTGTTGTTTTAAAGTTTCAATTCTTAAAATGAAGCTCGCATCTCATTCATGCCAAATCCATGCAGGTTTTTTGTTTTCCCGATAACTTCCTTTGACGCCTTTCTATCCATAATTAAATCTTCATTTCGATGTATTCTAATTATGATATTGTTATTCTGAGAAATCAGCCTCTATAAGCTCAGGGCGAATTGCGTCCGCCGTAGCTTTTTTTTCATTTAAAGATCTTATACGTGGATCTAAATCAAACTGGCACCTTTCTCTTATTCAAAGTAATTGCAATAGGATATACTTACAAAGATTTTCTTCTAGAGATTAAAAAAAGATGGTAGTGGTTTTTATAAACAAGTGGGGTTAATTTGGTGACGAAATTTATTCAAAATTGCTGCCAGCTTGAAACTAGTATTGATTCGTATTGAAAATGTATACAAAGATCCTTTAGAGAGCCGATGAATGGATGTTTTGAAACTTTGTTTGAATGTTCGTTATGAGATGATGACCAAGTGTTGTTTAATTATGAATGAATAATCGCCAGCGAATATTGGACGATCTATAGGGGGTGCCATGTGTCTTAACTTTTTTCTAGAAAAAAAATTAACTTCGTACAGAATTTAGGCTGGAGTTAACCCCAAATCCTGCAAAGATCAACTAGACACCCCCTTCCCCCGCATTTCGATGGACGGATCTGCCGGTGGCGATGCATTCAATTAACATGAAATCCTATGGGAAATGCGTACAAACAACACAAAGTCTGGCAAGGGGCAAAAGAAGTATCTAACATGAATGTAACGGATAATGTGAGCTATGGAATACATAAGGTAAAAAGATAAAAAATATAGTAACGAACGATTTACTGCTCTTGATTAAATTTAAAGATGTAAGGGAAAAACTATTTGATTTTTTGATAGAGAGGTTTAAAAAAATCAACGATCCATTATACTGAGAAAAAAATCAGGACAAATTTAGGGACTAAAAAATAGCTGGGATCCCAATAGTTCATATAATATAAGGGAACAGTTTGAATTAAGATGTGCTCCCGCAAGCGCGCTTAA
>MJUU01018205.1:36848-53544 GCA_002080025.1 Modiolus philippinarum | reverse complement strand
TTTCGACAAGGAATGCCGCCACACAAAGTTTATAATTTTTATATAGTTGTCTGAAGTATGTGACAACTCTTCATACTATACCTGTCCAATGGATAATATCGTGAGACATTATACTGGGCTTGATGAATTATTTATATATACGTCTGAATATCAGCCCAACATTGTTAAATCTCCACATTGGTAGTTCCCTCTCCGGGATTCGAACCATCACTGTTGTGACATCTATGGCAACACCGCCTGCACAACGTCCAGCGCCCTAGACCACGCGGCTACCTAGGCTATATAAAAATATAGCTTTCGGTAAGCGGGTGATACCTTCTCGTAGGTTTAATCTAGGGTTGTAACGCAGTACATGATGTATAGGTGCTCGTGCAGACCAGCTGTGTGTATAGCAGAGAGGATTCAATGTCTTTCGACAAGGAATGCCGCCACACAAAGTTTATAATTTTTATATAGTTGTCTGAAGTATGTGACAACTCTTCATACTATACCTGTCCAATGGATAATATCGTGAGACATTATACTGGGCTTGATGAATTATTTATATATACGTCTGAAAATCAGCCCAACATTGTTAGATCTCCACATTGGTAGTTCCCTCTCCTCTATATATATGCAAATATAAGTTGTATCTAATTAGTCTTTCTGACAATGGATTACAGTTTGTTAACTTATTTGAAACTGTTTGTTTGTCTAGAGCCTGATGTTCCTATATGTATATTTATGTCTTGCTCGGTTGTATAGAAACGCATAACAGTAATTGTAAAGTGTTTCTGTTTTACTGGGTTTTCTGAAGAAAAAATATTGGCAGTGTACGATTACATTTTTTGCTTGTTTATCTGTCAACGAATGAGAATTTGTCTGGAGGGTAATGATAGCATTTGTTGATTTATCTTGTCTTGTTGTTATTTGCTTGCAACCATATCTCAGCTTATTACTATTAATACTTAGTTTGTGCTAAGGTGTTTGCTAATATCGTCTTGATCTCATATACTATGAATGATTAGTCTGTTGCCTTTTGTTGAAGTGGCGATGATTTCAGAAATTTTATATTACAAGAGTTCCAAATTTTCACTTATTTTTCAAAGCAGTACAGTAAAAATGTACAGTGTACTTAACAACAGGGATCAGTTATAGAAATACAGAAAATAGTTGTGAAAAATGTTTGAAAAGGGGTAAACCAAATGTATGGTCATTACTTGTAGACAGTCTTCCATTTTGGCATTGAGGTAAATAGACACTGATGTAAATATCTATAACACTTTATTATAAATTCTCCTGCACAATTAAAGACCTAATCCTGATAAACTTTAATCTCGAATGAAAAGTATAGGCCACCATGTGTAATTTTCCTAGACTTAAGATCAAAACATTCTCATCTTTAGGCAATTTCACCTGAATTTGTAAAAAAAAAATAATAGGAAATTATTGGGTCAATAAAAATTACCGTTTTATCTATAAACATTTTTTTAACATTTTTAATGGATCGTTTAAGACATTTGCTACAGATTCAAACTAAACAAAATGTATACGACACCGTGCTATAAATGAGAATATTTAAGTTATGAATCTGCCCACACAATTAAAGATAGGCCTCATCTATATTAACCTGAAGCCTTGAAACAAAAATATGGTTCCCGAATTCAACATTATTATCAGAAAAAAAAAATCAATATGGTAGAGTTGACGAAAAATCTCGTTTTACACCCACCAGGTAATAATGATGTCATAACAAGGCTATCAATTGACGTTTTCATTTTGAAAATCAAAATTATCATGTATACCACTCTTATTTTTTTCAGACATACGACTTGAAGGCGCCATTGAAGAGTATCTATGTACTTGAAGCATGAAAATTTGTTCTATTTTATACTTACATATACTGAATACCTGATAATGTGTCAAATATGCCCATTTCTAATGTAGTCAAATTGTTTCCATTCATATATCTGAGGTATATAATGTTACAGTCGTTAAGTTATACATAAACTAATGAATAATAAGATGGCAGTAAATATGCAAAAATGAAAGGAAATGGAGTAAATGCACATGGAACAAAGTCTCTACCAATAAATGATATAATTAAGTAAAGAAACAACGCTTTTATTTTACGAAAGGATATAGAGTAAATGAACATGAGACCATAACACATATGTCAACTCCAACTGCAATAATTTTAATGAGCTGTATGGCCATTTCGGAAATTTATTCCTCATCAGCAGCACTAGAACCCAAACAAAGGAAATCCATAATTTCAAAAAAATGTTTAATATGCATAAAACCAAACGAAATTCGAATAATTGTTGTTTTTGTTTTGAAGTCACAATATGATCTTGAACAATAAGCTATGGTCATAGCAATAGCAAGATCAAGACGGCTCCTAGCATCAGTTTGAGCGGAATTTGTTGCTAGATGTTGAGCAAAGTGACAATCATGATTCATAGGCCAAAGATGCGAGATCGTTAACAAACAAAAAATTAACTGGCAAAGTGTTTTTACAAAACATAGTGCAACAAGTTGGTTCATAAATACAATCTCGAAGACTGATATTGTCTTTAATTAATATAAATCGATGAATGGTTTGTACCATTGAGGTGAAATTGAGATCAGCTGTTATTCAACTAGATTTGATATTTCTAATGTTTTTATAACTGAAAAGTGATAATTTCCCAAAAGGAAATTGAACCGAATGTTCTTTACACAGCAACCATTCAAAGTTATAAAAGTTTAAATGTATTTCTTCCCTTATCATTTCAATAATGGTCACGTTTGTGAAGCACAAGTAAAGTACAATATAAACTATAGAAGGATTTGGAGTAAATGCACCTGAGGCAAAGTCCCTACAAATACTTTTTGGTACCCATAAACCGGTTTAATCCTACCGCTGGCTTTTGCTAATGTCAGTACCAAGTCCGGATGTCCTATTGTTGTATACGTTTACCTTTTGTATTTTATTGTGGGTTTTCTTGTGCAGTTTCCTGTTACTTTGTGGCATGTGACTATGTTTTTCGGCCATTGTAGGTGTTTCCTGTTATCTTTTTACACAGAAAAAAAATTGATTCACCACCCAGATAGCATCTTTACGATTATGCACACATAGATACCAACCAATGTGATATCACGAAAAATCGAAGTAATGACGAAAATACAATACTCGTAAAACATATAATTATAATGACTTACAATGTACGTAGTTTTGTCATATTCTTGAATAATCCCTTTTCAAATATCGATATATTGTTTCTATTTATAAGCCTGCAATTTAAAATCGACAAAATGTTGGCAACAATATCTACAGAAAGCATAAACAATTTTTTTCTGAATATTATTGATGAAAAGAGAATATTCTGGGCATTTCAGCTGAGATTGGGTTTTATTTTATGATACTACAGGATAGCGAAAAAAGGAGGTTTGAGTACCCATAGCCGATGTAACTCTACCGCTAGCTCTTGCAAGTGCCGATACCAAGCTATCCCGGGTTCCTTTCGTTGTGTATGTTTGTATTGTGTCTTTATATTGTTTTCTGGTGCAGTTTCCTAGTAGATTGTGGCATGTGATTGTAATTTTCGGCCATGGTAGTCGTTTCCTGCTATCCTCTTTCAATGAAATCTATTGTGCAATGGCCAAAATTAACATGTATGGACGAAATGAAATGAACGAAAACAGATTTTAAATCAAAATGTCTGCTCTCTCTTGCCATGATGGGCCTATTTGTTTTTTAATTATTCAAGGGCAAAGAATTGGTCTATTCTTTTTCGTTTTCGTTTGTTTTTATATTTTAACTTCTTTTCATTTTGAATATTTTATGTTTTATTCTTCTATTGTAGTACTAATGTACAACTCATAGCCGTTATTTAAAACGAAAATCACTACTTAGCAATGTCAAATATTTATTTACGGCGTCATTCAGATGTGGATTCTTAGAAATTCTAAAGATCTCATTGAACAGCTACCCTCTAGCAGTCTCATCCCTTGCCATAGCATACAAACTTTTAATTTTTCTACTTTTTATACTACATTACCACACAATAAATTGAAAACAGCAATCTCTGATTTCATGCATTAATGTTTTTGCACAAAAAATTGCGAACGCAGATACACTTATTTAGTAGTAGGGAAAGACAAAACTTATTATGTAAAGAACCACAACTAAAAACCGAAGTTACTGTGAATTTAATTTCTGCATATGCGCATTTCGACAACTTATGTCTTATGTAAAATCTAAACGTTTGGAAGACCATTAACTCAAAGATGTTATAAAATCTGATAGAGAACAAATAACCAATATGATCTAAATGGAAAGCCAAAATCAGCTTAGGACAGAGCTTTGCATGAGGGAGATACTCCTTAGTTTTAAACAAAATTTACAAAAATTTAGATATTGTAAGGTTCCAAATAGAATCGGCTTTCGGGTCAGTACCGAAGTACTGACTACTGGGCTGGTGAATACCCTCGGGGACTAACAGTCCACCAGCAGTGGCATCGACCCAGTGGTAACAAACAACTAAATACCGAAGTTACTGGGAATTTAATTTCTGCATATGCGCGTTTCGACTGAGTCAAACAAGAAGTATACTGAGAATGACGTAATCAAAATGATTGAATTTTTGATAGACAATGTTTTTGTCGAATGTGGAGGCCGTGTTTTTCATCAGACAATCGGGATTATTATGGGAACGAAATGTATGCCTCTTTTAGCTGATCTCTTTCTTTTCTCGTATGAGGCCAAGTTTTTACAAAGGCTAACAGAAAAAAGCGAAAAACATTTGGCCCAGTCCTTTAATTTCCGCTTCCGCTACATAGACGATGTACTTTCTCTTAATAATCCTAAATTTAAGAATATTTACACCAGATCTATCCTAATGAGCTTGAAATTAAAAAGATGCATATACACCTACTTCAGCTTCGTACTTAGATCTTTTGATATACATTGAGGAAAATGGACGTATGAAATCTAAGCTTTATGACAAACCTGGTGATTTTAACTTTCCAATAGCAAACCTTCCCTTTCTGTGCAGCAATATGCCAACCTCTGCAGCCTGGAGTGTACATTTCACAATTGATTTGATACTGTCGAGCATATAGCTTATACAGTGATTTTTTTAATAGAGCAAAAGGGATTTTGTCAGCCTTTGTTACTTTCATCCATTCAGAGATTCTATGGCCGTCATTATGACATCATTGACAGATATAACGTGTATGTGTCCAAAATGAAAACGGACATTTTCAGCTAGATTTCACGTCTTCACGGATTTGACATAACTAGATTTGACTCAGCCCTGGATTATTAACTGATAATGTGACGGTTTCCGCTCAGCGGAGCAGGACATGCTAACCCATCCGGAGCACCTGATGTCACTCTCGGTTTTTATAGGAGTTCACACCGCCAGTGCTTTAGTTTTTCGTGTTGTCTTGTATATCAATCTGTTAAGTGTTAGTTTTGTCTTTGTAAGTGAAGTTTGTGCTACAGATTTATCCTTGATTACTGTAGAGATTTACAAAAACTTTTCAACATTTTAACTTTTGTACTGTTTGAGGGTTAGAAAAGTAACATGTTCTATGGATTATAATTTGTTTTGCCTAGGTGTTAGAAAATGGCATTAACCAATCTACTACCAAACTTACCTTTCAAAATAATATAGGCTTCACTTGATTTTGTGACTGGTGTCGATAGCCTGGCAGATATAATTACCCTTCCGGAGCACCTGATGTCACTCCCGGATTTCATGGGAGTTCACACTATGAATGTTTTAGATTTTAATGTCGTCTTTTTATTTCCGTGCCTTGTTGGGGTCTAACGTCCTTGTTTTGTTTTTGTTTTTCTCTGTTGCCGGTTTTGCCATGTCTTTGGACTTAGAGTTTCGTGATCGTCACTTCACTTGTTCCTTCGGTATTCTACGCCGACACTTTTGCTTCTCGAAACGAATATATATGAATCAGTATGTAACTTAAATGGAGATTTATATATAACAATAAAAAGCAATTCGTTATAAATCTTAATTTGATCGCCGTTAGGAATCAGTTATAATTTTGAGTTATCCTGAAATGATGATAACTTCATTGCCGTGAGTAAAGTAAAAACATGTATTGTGTAATAGGTAATCAATATTTACAATCTTTCCAGTAAAGACAAAGAACGAAATAATTTTTTACATCCAGGTCTGTAATTGCATTGAAATTCAACTGTCTGAAAAAGAAATGTTTCATCTTTCACATTTTCAAGAAGTTCCACTTAAACAAGGTTAACAAAGTGATCTTAGATTAAGTAAAAGAATTTCATTCAGATCTTAAATTAAGTGAAAGAATTAAATCTAGAGATGAAATTGTATTAATACACAAACTGAGAAAAAACAGTGTGAAATTTGAACTTTTCATCTGAACAACAAAAAAGTTTATAATTGAACCTTACTCTTTCTTAAGGATGTACTCTGGTGAGGAGCAAAACTTTTGAAGTATTAAACCTTTTTTCAAACCCTGATTTTTGCAATGTTCTTACCCTACAAATTCAATATACAAAGAAAAATTCATAGGTTGCTGTGTAAATCATTTTGCTACAAATGTTTGAAAAAAAATCATATGTCATATGTTAGTGTTGATACAAGAAAGTTTTGTCCCATTTCCATGCTTTTTAGGGTCAATTTTAGCATTTCTATATTTCTCTAAAAATGCAAATTTTCTAAAATTTTCAAACAGCTTATGGTTTAAACTTCATTTGTTTTGTAATTTTTTATTGCAAAAATATATAACACTATTTTTTTAAAGCAAAAATCAATATTAAGTGCACATTTTTTTCATAAAATGTCTTTTTCTAAGCAAACCCATATTTTGTAAAAACAATGACATGAATTCAACAGCCAATTAGGGCAAAAACCTTAAATTTGCGATCATTCTTAAAATACTTGATAGAAATGAATAATTCTTTGACACAATTTAAAGATAAACATATACTTTTTATAATTCGATGGTATTGTAATAAATATAAATAATTTTAACATTATTTCCAAACGAGACTGAAACTTGACAAGAATACATCCTTAAGGTTTATTTATCTTATTTATATGCTATGTTGGAAGTATAATACGTAAAGTTGAATTAGATTTGTTAATGTTCCTATAGATTGGTGTTATAGTTTTAATTTTTAAAAGATTTCTTAAAGCGTCAAATATTCCTTTACATTTGTCAATAAAACGTACAGTGCTTAAAGATTTGATAAAGGGTCTAAATCTGTACATTATTATCATAATACACGAAATATTTAAGGAGTTGTTGAGGTTTAAAATATTACTTTTCATTTGTATTATGATATGTAGAGTGTTTTTAGATTTGGTAAACGGTCAATTACTCCTATGCATTCGTATTAAAATACGTAAAGTGTTCTTAGATTTGTTTGGGCTTCAAGCTTCTGCTGGTATCTCCGTCGTGTAAAGCTCTGTACTTGGATAATTTTGTCGCTCTATGTAGATCCTATTTGTAATTTTACACATATTTCAGTTGATAAATTTTCACTTGTTTTAATTCTTTACTGCTACACTCGACTTTTGTCTTTTTTTAGACTTTCTGTGCATTGCTGTCACTGACGACCATTTATACATGCAAAAGTCGTCGTGTTGGGGTTCATTTTAAAAATAGAACTTTTGTTACAATTTCAGACTAGGTCATAGCCGCTTTGTGTTATTTTTTCCCTATTTGCTTAGAAATAAGGCACTGTAAAGAAGAAGAATTTAAAATGTCATTTTTTGGTGGGGTAAGACAAAACCTACAAACCCATTAGAGACAATATCGATGTACACATCTTAATTATAATGTCTTCTCTCAATTTTGACAGAATGACAGCTTTCGTATTGTACTTCCGATACTGTGCCGGCTTAAAGCCAAAAATCGTCAATTTTGTATATTTTGGGTGATTTCACATTCCATAATTAACCCCATGCCAGATCCTACTTTACCCAGGAACAAATTTAGAATTTGTTCCTGAAAAAATGATTACAGTATGTTTTGTATTAGGAGGCCATTGTGCAGAAATATGGCAACTACAAAAACCACAACAAACTAGGCCTCTGATTGTCGTTCAGACATCCAGGCCAATAACTCGTCCAAAAAATGATCAAAATTTGTGTTTTTCCATTGGGTACCCATATTTTGACCACTAGCTCGCCAATTCATCCGTCCATCCCAACTTCCTCAACCAACCCTCACCATCCGTGCTCGCCTATAGTTACTTAAGATTATACGCCATCATCAACATTGGGCCTCAGTTCATCTGCATATTATATGCATAAATTTGCAAACATTCAAAATCGAGGGATCCCCCAGTTTTACATTATGCGGCTTAAGTGCTGAGCAAATAGTCGATAGAAATATTTATTCTGTGCTTAAATACAGAAATTGATGTTTTTACTTCTTTATGCCCTGAAATGAAACCCAAATTAGGCAGCTATTGGTATTATAGTTGTTTCAGCGTTGATATTGTTATTTATTGTTATCAAAGTACAGAAAGTGTTCTTAGATTAATTGAAGCGTAAAATATTCATATACATTAGTATTACAATACGTACAGTATTCTTAGATTTGTTAGGGTGTCGAATATTCCTACATCTAAATGTGTCAGTGAATTATTTCCAAGCTTCCTGAAATAAAATGATAATTTTAATATCTTGCAACTCTCTTTGATTATTAAGTATTTACTGAAATGTATTGAACAGCGAAATAAAGTATTTCCTAACTACTTTTACCGTTTGTAGAACTTCATGTTATATCCAAAAAATATTATCCGTACTTCGATCAATCTTTTTAGTCATTTCATTCTTTCATTAAAAAAAATATATATTATAATTGTAACATCCAATTTAAATAACATAATTCCAATAAAAGATATTCAGCAAGTTGACAACAAAATCTTACAGAAAATGTAACTTACATGCAAAAATTGAAATATTGATATGCCTTCAACTTCCAAATTGATGAAAGACATGTAGTTCCTTGAGAACATTAAGTTCATTTAAAATTAATCCAAAAATGTTTCAGTTTTAAAGTTTCGTCAAGATATCATCCATGGATCGAGGTACAATGACAGTCATTAGTATTGAAACTCCGAATGGAACACTTTTTTATTTTTAGGAGTAATAACAAAATTATCGAACAGAATTGTTAAGAGCAAAAATCCATAGGGCATAATGAACAAGCTTGTACAAACCACCGGAAAACCTGTCAATTTCAATAGATATTGTGGGTTAAGGGAGTATGAGTGTCAGATTTCAGATGCATTCGATATCCTTAGGTTTTACCCATTTAAACAGTGTACAATTTTTTGTTCATGTATCCTATTTCCTTGGTCATAGGTCACTTTAAAATGCAAAAAAATAGATAATGTATAAAATTTTATCAACTTCCAATTATATTTTCATATATTTTAAGGCATATAAACAACTTATGGAAATTGAAGGAAAACCCTAGAGAGAAGTGTTTCCCACCAAAATTTTGACTTCATATATCTCAAAAATTCGTACATGGATTTTCAATTTTTTTTCTCATGCTCTTCAAAACAAAAGGACTGCATTTTCATTCTAATTGCAATTTTTTTGACACTCGTACTCTCTTAAATCGGTTTTATGGGGCGCCTTACCTTCTCTTTCGGTAACATCCGGTTGTTACTCAAAAGTAATTCCCTTGAAAGTTGGTAGACAGTTAAAAGAAACGACAATCCCAGTGCAAAGTAAATAATGAGTCTTTAATCACAATTTGGACCGCAACTTCAAATCTTTCTACAAGCGACGGATATCTACTGAAGAGCTTTTTATAACTGATCGCATGGGACGGAAGTTTTAGAAGTCTTTATTAATAAGGCGGTCACAAAGGTAGCTATGCTAGTGAAAAAGTTGGATAGTTGGTACTAGCTATTGTGTAACATACACTCCGTAAGCAGAAGAAGACGGAATATTACAGTACATCTTGAGGAAATCGATAATGTTGTTTTGGTACTTTACATACTTTTGGCAATGTGTAAAATATTTAAGCCTGTAGCAATTTTAAAAAATATCTTATCAATCGTAAGTCTTAAACAATTCATAAAGACTTACGATTAATATTTATCGTAAGATCTAATGTGAAAAAGTCCCAAAATAGTACATTGTACAATTTGAAAAGTTTCTTCATAAATTAATAAACATATATATATTCACCACCATAAGCAGCTTAAACTGAAATAAGAACAAATTTAGAAATACGTTTATCGGTAATTTGCATAAATTTCCTTTGATTTATAGAGACTGATAATCTCAGTAATACCGAACTTGGCATTATCGCTAAATTATTGGGTCAGTGTAAGGGCGTCACGTGCTAGTTGCTATGCTGACGTCATGTTTTGGTTTGAATTGTCAGTTCATGGGCGTTATACGTTGAATGAAGAATACATATAAATTATTGAACAAACAATATATTAACTGTGCTAAAATAGAAATATAACTTTATATTAGAGTTCTATTTATCACTTTGTGAATTACAGATAAAAGAAATATAGGACATTTTGTTTTTGATACGGACTTTATCACGACGTAACGCTTCATTCTCGCCCTAACGGGCTCACTTAATACTGGAAGTGATCAAGTCTGTATCAAAAACAAAATGTTCTATATTCCATATGGCATGTGTCATACGTCTTTTCAACATGATGTCTGATGATTTACCTTTCGGGATACAAATATCTGGAATTTTGTGGAAAACCTTTAAACAATAGATCAGAATATTTTCCCTCGGTAATTGAAACAGCTCAGTGTTCTATTGCCCGAAGCTAACGACTGAGATAAACAGAACACTGAGCTTTTTCCATTACCGAGGTACAATAACTCTGAGCAATTTTCTGACAACACATTAATAACTGTTTTATTCCCTAATCTGCACAAAAGAAATGAGTTGTCGAAACTCAAATTTACTACAAGTTATTTTACTTATAATTATTTTGATACACAAATGATCATTGGCAGCTAAAATGCTCAGTAAATCTGAACAAATATAATTGTATTTTTTTCAAATTAGCATTTTAAATATCTAAAAATATGAAAAATGATGTATATGAATTAATGGTGAATTATTACATAATGTTAATGAATGTACATTTGCTTTTTTATAAATTTTGAAAACTACCAAATAATTAGTTATATCAATCATATTCTTTTGTGTTCAACCTGTCTTGTAGTATTTTTCATTATCAATAACTTGAGACTGCTTTATACAAAGAACGTTAGAAGAAGTAAAATCAAATCAAACGTGTCAACGCAAAAAAAAGAAAGAAAAATCGATGTCACTAAAATGAAATATCGTTTTGGCCATTAACATTTGCAAGGCATTAAAGCAGCTTTGAATATTCATAAAATTGTTTGACCAATTACAGTAGCCATACAATAGAACAAAAATGAATATTCGTGATGAAATCGTTTTGACCAACTACAGCAGCCAGGCAATAGAAAACCATGACACAGGACATTTAAAGGAGCAATCTCCAAAATAGTTCATTATAAAAAATACTTAGTAAAACATATCAAACAATATAATTGGGTAATAATCTTTATATACAACAACACGAATTGAGACAGTATGACATAGACAAAACAAATAAACAAAAATGAACAAGGGCCACAAAACTAAATCACTACCAGTGTGAACCCTGAGGTATCATCAGGTGCTCCGGAAGGGTAAGCATGATCTGCTCCACGCCTGGCTCCCGTCACACTGCCAGTGAAAAGTTAAGTTTTGTCACAGTCGGTGTTAGTCAGTCTGGTAACAAACTCTGGATCTACCCAAAGATGTCTGTTTTCATTTGTGAAATAGAAACATTGTAACGGTTTGTCAAATCGTGGTGACGACCATAAAACTTCTCTAGCGACAATTGCAACAGTGACTGAACATACCCTTGATGTATAAGTGTTTGAGACAGTAATTTCGCTTTGTTGACAAAAATTTACAGTAACTCCGTTAATTAAGTCATGTATAAAATACGAAGTTATTTTGACTAAACATGACAGTTTGTTATTCTCCAGTGAAGTTAAATTTTTGCTGAAACAAAATACAGTAACTTCGACATTTTGTTATGTATTACCATTGGGTTGATGCTTTGCTGTTGGACTTTTAGAGTCCACGAGGATATTCACCTACCCAGCAGTGAGAACTTCGGGACTGACCTGAAAACCAATTTTATATCGAATCTTACGATACATACATTTCAGAAAATTTTTACGGAGTATCTCCTTCTTGCATAGATATGTCCTTTGCTGATTTAAGCTCTCCATCTAGATATTTTGGTTGTTTGTGCTCTATCTCATTTAATATTTTTTTTAGTTTATGGTCTTCGAAATATTTTGATTTGATCAGCACTGAAGAAACATAATTCGTCGAGATGGCCATCTGCAGAAACAAAATTAATAGTTACTTCTGAATTTTGTTATTTCATAAAGATAGAAAGAAACAAATATACCATATTCTGCTTATCATGAGGTAAATTTACTTACAGTATGATCAGTTTTGTCAATGAGTCGAAAATTCCTAAAGGTAATGTCTTTATTTCGTTGGCAAAAAGTGCTCTGAAATTTACATAATTCTATAATATTCTCAACTCTATTATCTCTTAATTTTACAAGTTAAAGTTATATTTATATTTTCTAAATTACTTAATGTGGTCAATGCAAGTTCATTGTAAATGCAGCAATATGAAATGTAAGAGTTTTCTCCAAAGTATTAAGACCATCACATATGAAACGTTGCTTTATTCTAAAACACGTTCTATGTTAAGCCTAAGATACTTCAAAGTAACCTGTAATTCATCCGATGCTAGTCAACTAAGCCGTTGAAGGATGTTTTCTCATGAGGAATTAAAATTTTCCTGCATCAAGTTTTTCCATAAAACCTATATTTTCGTAATGCGAAGACCCCGATAAATATAATTTTTGAAAGAAAACCATATGTGCGTGTTCATTTTGTTCTGTGCTGTCGTCATTTGAAAACCCCTTTTTGGTGAGTTAGTGCAAAATTCATCAATTTGAGCCTCTTTTAGGGCATTTTTTGGTAACAGTATCGCTTTCTACCATCATGTTTTCTGTCAAACTTTGCAGGTTGTTAGATTTTTCGAATCTAAAGAAACATCACTAATACAAAGCATAGGTCATGATGATATAAGAAAGTTTTGTAAGAACATGTTGCCTTTTTTGGCAAATTCAAGACATGGTAAAATATATAAAAATCAAGATTTTTCAAATTTTACATCAACTTAACAGTCAAAACTCACCATTTTTGTTTCAATAGTTGCATAATACTATCTTTAAGAACCAACTAAGTAGTCAGTACTTCCGTGCTGACCCGAAAACCGATTTTGTTTTGAAACTTGCAATTTCTAAATTTTAGAAAATTTTGTTAAAAACTAAGGCGTATCTCCATCATGCATAGCTCTGTCCTTCGCTTTTTAGTTTTTCTATTAAATTCATATTGGTTATTTTTTTTTCTGTCAGCTTTACACGTATTTGGTTTATGGACTTCCAAATATTTGGATTTCATCAGCACTAAATAGACATCATTTGTCGAAATTCGCATATGCAGAAACAAAATTAATGTAAATTGAATTAGGGTTGTAAAGATAAGATACCAAAAATAAACATATAACATAACTTTAACAATGTGTAAATTATGTAAAAAAATGTGAGAACTGGATGGAGGAAACTTAATTCCTCTTTAAGATGTTCGTTTTGATATTTTTTCTCCAATGAGGATGGTCGATATTTTGCTATTCCTTATCCAATTCGCTCTTAGCTTTTTTGGATTTAACCCTATTAGATAAATTTCCAATGATGGCGGTGATGTTTGTGCATTATATATAGCTTCTGGTTTTATGTAAACGTTACATTATCTCCTTGAATGAGCTTTTTGCTCAAACTAAGTGTTACTTTTATGATGATGCGGACTTGCCATAAGTCTTAAAGGTGACAATGTAAGGACTATATCGACTAACTTTGGTTCCAATTTTCCAAGAGGTTTAGAAAAAAAAATTCCTATAAGGCCCAATAATAAACTATATATCCCACTGTCGGCTATCTTGGATTACGAAGTGACTTGTCGTACAATTTTTTTCCCAGGAGACTTACTGAAAGTCATTGTCATAAATTTTGGTTCTTGCTGTTCAATAGAAAAAGAATCCATTGCAAACCTGTCCACCCTGCGGCAACCTTGTTTTGGATACAAACGCTCATAACGCATATGTAAAATGACTATCCAAAGGCTTTCATGACCGAATTTGACATCTAGTTGACCTTTCTGTTTCAGAAAAGATAAAGTAAAACAAATATGTACACATTAAAAACAACTAAAAAATATAAAAGGCTTAATGCCCAAAGTTTCAGCTGTATGACCCTCGACTTGGGGCTAAATGGGCAAAATACAGCAAAGGATGTGAAAATGACGAGAGAATGAATATCTAATGACGTGTCATAGATATTACATACAAAAATACTGAACATTATAAAAAACAAAAATATAACATTTGTTTTCTGTACTACAACAACATTTGAATCCATTAGAAATAGTATCGTAAAATAAACTCTTTCCAAACATTCATGCTAACAGATAGAGCAGTTCCAAGAAACGAGACTGCGAGATCGCTTACATAATTAAGTGTCCTTGTATTTGAGGGAGTTAGATGAGTAGCACTCTTGAAGGAGCAAGTAACAAGGTGCTGTTTTAAATTCTTCCCTTTTCTGAAGGCTACAATGGGATATTGACTGGAATTACATATTGAACAATCATTAGATTTCATCATTAATTTGAATATTTAAGCCATTCTTAAATTTGATAAACACTGAATTATTTTGCTTTAAAAATGGCAAACCGATTAATCCAATCATCAATACTAATCAGTTGTATATTGTCTTGCAATTTAAATATTATCTCAATCAATTCATTCAAATAACGAATATCGACAGCAATTTCATTTGGAAAGTATTAGCAATTTACACATTAACTGTGTGACTTTCAAAATAGATAAAGTAAAAAAGTTGGAATTTTAACAACTCCTGTGCTGCAAAGGAAGGTTCAGTCGAGTTAATAATTGGTATTTCATAGCTGTTCATTTATACACCAATACAAATGGTTAGTCATTTTTACCCTTATACTACGTGTTCTTTTAAAAATCATTTTAGAAGTATGATCCTAACTTTCATAATAAAACATAGTTGTATTTGCATGACTTAATATAAAGATATTACAATACAAACTGGCAAGAATGGTGTATCCGAATGGCATAATGATAATAAGTATATTAGTTTCATGCTTGAAATGTTTTTATTTACTATATTGACGTTTTGTAGATCAATGATGATGGCTATTTCAAATCAAATACTTCTTTTAATTTTGTTACGGATCTAGAAGTTTCAACATATTGGTTTTATATTGTGGACATTTATGCAACGAAATCGAAATTTTGATTAAATCTCAAAACTATGGAATCACTTATTAGTATTTTAAAATTTCACTGAAAAAATGATATTTTATTTTGCCTTATAACGAAGTATATTTCTATTATGCCTGGTGAACATTTATTCTATACCATTTCACATTCTATAGTAATTAATATTAAATCATACCTAAACCAGTGCTTACGGTCTTTTTGAACATATGGAATACATTGTTCATGTTAAATCAATAAATTTTGAGATGAAGAACAGCAATAAAAAAGTCAAGTTATTTTAATTTGCCTTTTACTGCCTTATATAGATTTCTGGTATCTCACGAACCTTTACTCCTTACTTTTTCATATTTTGTTTGACAATTACTACTATAACATAACTGTTTCTGGAGGCATGGGTAAACATGAATCTACATTTACAAACAAAGTGACACAAATAAACTCTTAATTACATTTATAATACAACTATGATATGGATTTCCTTGCATTCATCTTAATCAAAATCAGCTCATAACTAACAGTCTTTATTTACTGTAGGAAGTCAGTCCAAAAAAAAAAATAATAAAGTAAAATAAAAAAATAAAAATAAAAATAAAAAAATAAAGATAAAAAAGAACAACACAGGAACAACGGTAACATCGGAAAAGCCAAAAAACAACATGAGTACGGGACAGAAAAGAAAAATGAAGACAAACATACAAATGAACAATACGGACCAAATAAAAACCATGGCTGACATCAGTTGCATTGATAAAGTAAGCATTACTATATCAGTCGTTTGATTGTGTTGTTCAACTCTACTGGTCTGTAATGGATATCTTCCACGTTTGATCCTTAGAGTTACAATGCTTGAGTTGTTTTTGTTGATTTAGTGTTTTGTTACAGTATGTCTTTCTTGTTGCTCGTTATTTGGTACGTCATATTTTACGTCATTATTTAAATACACATGGTTTAAACTTACAATTCAACAAGTTTCGTCAAACTGTCAAATACTCCTAAAACACATTCTTTAAAATGGTTTCCATTCAAAAACCTAGAACATATACAACTATGTATCAAAGTTATGTTAATTTGAATTCTTATAATTATTCCTATTCTTATGATGTCAGTTTGATTCATGTAAAAGTAATCCTACAAATTTGTATTAAACATCGTCCCCCATTCCTCCCTTAAAAAAATTTCAAAACGTTCTGATGATTAATAACTAAATACCGAAGTTACTGAGAATTTACTTTCTGCATATGCGCATTTCGACAA